>SJJU01000365.1:0-79246 GCA_012932125.1 Conopomorpha cramerella
AGGGATCAAGTACATTTTAGAAGATTGCAATCAAGAATATATTTTACAAAAACTGAATTCATTGATAATTAATTCAAAATGTGGTGATAAGTCATTGATACAGGCATGGGGAATTAGGTAGAAGACCAACCCAGAATATTTGATTTGATTTAAATAAATTAAATTTTTTTTAGAGCTAAAAATGTTCTAGATCCCTAGACACTTTTGATGTGTGTAGAACAAAATAAGCGCTGTGATTGGCTGATATGTCACATCGTGCGACTCAGCTTGTTTCAACCAATCGCAGTGCCTGATATGTCCCGTGTGTCGATGGACTGACGTTGGGTTAAATATGCTTGAACCGTGGGCATTTGCTTACCAAGTACCTACCTTTGCCTATACTGCTGTGTGAAGTATATATCATCATCATCGTCAACAGCCAAAAGATGTCCACTGCAGGACGTGGGCCTCCTCCAATGATTTCCGTGACCATGTGGGGGAAGTGCCAATAATCCCCACGCTTGGCAGGAGGATGGCCATCGCAGTAGTGTTATGGTTTAACTCACAGAGAGCGCTTGTGCCCGTTCTCTAGAGGATATATATTTATTAGCAATTAAACAAGTATATATGTTTATTTAATAACAAAAGCTTATTTTGTTTTATCAATGTAATGGAAAATTATTTAAAAAGGACAATCGTACACTGTAACACTTTGTTATTGCGTTAAAAATGAAAGTAGTTGAATGACATCGGCGAAAATCTAAAATAGTCTCAATGGGGAATTTTTCTGACAGAATTTCGGGCGTAGCTGTCTTTACTGTCATACTTTCCAAATAAAATTTGTAACATACTTTCGAAACCATACTTTCCAAACAAAGTTTGACAGTAATGACAGTTCTACGCCGAAAAATCTGTCAGAAAAACGTCAAAGAAAATGCCCCATTGAAATAGGTTCTTTTTTGCAATAAGTTATAAGTACGTATAATACATAGATCGATTAATAAGAGCTGGCACGTACCTACACAGTACGCACTCTAATGCATTTTGTCTAATACAGCATGTTTTTTACGCGTAACACTAAGCCATAAAGTTCAGTTAGACGCCTTGTATACCACGTGGCTGTCATCGGGAAATGAAAACAATCACTCTGTATTAGTATGCAATGATACGTCACACACCGCTCGTTTATTCACAAACACTACACAAACACATCATGTCAATGTATGATGCTAGCTCTTATTAAACGATCTGTACAAAAATCCGGACTGTCAAGTAGTCTTCAAGTCATTGGGGTAAATAGGTACCTAATGAGCAAGTGTGCTCCATGGTAGACAACATCGCTGCTTAACATCAGGCAGGATGGTGGTCAAACGCTTGTTCACTGTGTTAAAAAAAAAAGGTATATTCTAAAAGTAAAATGTATTATTTTTGGGTTTATACGAGTGACAACCCTGAGTATCATTATATAAGAGATCCGTTTTTTTTTTAATGGAACTTGCGATGTCAGATATGACGGCAGTCCAGTCTTAGTCATTTTCCATTGCGATGAAAGATACCTGAAAACTTTCTCCCTTAGCAAACATTACATATCAATGGCTCAAGTAACATTGGTAATGTCACATGTAAGCGGACGGTCCCTTTGTCTTTTTTATGACTGATTAATGCCAGGGTCATGCATATTCAAGGCATATTCAGGCAGTGGTTTTGTGGACGCTTGTCAATTTTTTTTTAAGGTGCCTTAGTCAGGAGTCATTAGGGTGCTTAATGCGCTCCATATTTGTGTGACTTTTCTTTTGTATTCGTATAAACACGCCCTGTGTGTGTGTTAGATATGGAAATTGTGTTTAGAGGAGCATTAAGGTGGATTTAAAAAGTAAGGTATTCAAAGTTTAAAACGGGAATTACGGCGCGAAAATTAACCAAAGATAAGCCTTCAGCTTACCTTCGTTGTTTACCCGACGTTTCGACACAGTTACATGTGTTGTGGTCTTAAACTTTTAATATAATATCAGTTCGCTTTTCTTAAAAATATATATAACCTTGGTAGGTATGTGACCTTATTGCAAAACTGGGTCTTTCTTGAATTAGGTACCTACATAATTCTATTTCTTTTTCCAATTCTTTCGTCACGTAAAAGCTAGAATGAAATAGGACAAGAATTTGGAACAGTACTAAACTTTGGGTTTAAGCGAAATTTTGCGAGGCCCCTAACCCAGCCTAACTTTTCCCTTCGCGGGGGTCATAAGAGACGAACGAGGGAACTCCAGAGGACAGGCAGCAGCGCTCTCTGTGACTTACACCACAACACCACAGCGATCGTCAACCCGTCTTACAAGCGTGGCGATTATTGTAATTTCCCCCCAAATTATCATAGAAATCATTGGGGGAGGCCCAGCAGTGGAAGTCATGTGGCTGATAATGATGATGTGGCCCCAAGTGTCTTTCTTTTTGGTCTAAAATCTCTTTACCAGCAACAAAACCATTACACCAACAAAAGTTGAATTGGACAAGAATAAAAATGAAACTGCTTTTAGTAACTTTAGACCTTCAGGTGTTACTAGTAGACGCCCAGCGATTTCATTCGCGTAGTTACAGTATTTAATACAAAATATAAAACCTCTATACAGCGACGCGTCCCGCACGATCGGGATAATAAGTGTCCTTTGTCTGTCTCGTGGTCTTAAGCTACCTCCCCACAAAATGCAGCCTAATCGGTTTAGCTGCTTTTGATTTATTAGTAGTGTAATTAATACGACTTTCTTTGATATATAATGTGAATAATGTATACATATACATTCTCGTAATTTCAGTATTAATACTATATACAAACTATGACACTCTCTTTATAGTCACAGAAACTGGATAAAATAAAAAGTATCCTATGTCCTTCTCCTAGATCTAAGCTACCTCCCTACCAATTTTTAGCCAAATCAGTTCAACCGCTCTTGAATTATAAATAGTGTATGTAACTAACACGACTTTATAATAGTATGGTATAGTATGGTACACATTTAATTTACCTATCTCGAACGAACTGTTCACAAGGGATTGCGTTCTTCCAATTTTATATTTTTATAGTTATATTCGTTAATCCAATAGATAATTCAAAGAAACACTGACATTATTACCATGATAATAAAATAATTTGAAACCAATATCGTAAATTTCAAAATATTCGGATTTTGCGTGGGAGAATCCAGGGCTCGTGTTCTTTTTCCGTCATTTGACTTGTGTTTTTGCTTACCAACCAAACGGGGCGTCGGCCGTCCTCCAAGGCTCTTAACTTATCGTAATAAAATCCCGGAGATACACTGCCAAGCGAAATAGTCAACTATATTCAAACCAATTGTTGCCATTTAACTAGTAATGGCAGTAGAGGAGACCAATAGCTTAACTTGAAGTAAAAAAAGAACACTTCAGAACGGCTACCTATTCAATGAATGACCGCGCCCCACGATGCTTAACTGAACTCTCGCTCAACCATGGCTGTGACGCCACGATCGGTCAACAAATACATTTAAAATGTAAAACCAATAAAGATATTGTAGTTTTCAAAGCTGTTGTCAGTGTAGTTAACTAGTGATAGTCAATATTTTCAACCAGAAGAAAAGACACCTTCTAAGATATCTGTGTCATTAGAATAATATGTTATTATTTCTTTACTAATTCTTCGCTCAAAATAAGTAAGGTAATCATTAATTCGAGTACAAATCTTTAGATGACTCCCCGTGCAAAGAACATCAATCAAAATGACATCACCAAAGAACTCACCAAAATCGCTCCTGTAACAACCATTAAAATCTAGTTCCCGCATCCTTCCCCTTCCTGAATAATTAATTATCACACCGCCCTGTTTACGCTTCCTATAAATTAAAGGCCAGGATGTTAAACAGACTCCAACAAAACCTCAAATATCTTGTTAAACCACCCACTGAGTGCTCCTGAAACCACACAGGCAAAACAATACCGATTACGCGAAAACCACTCTAAAAGGCCCCAGCTGAAAGCATAAGTAAGGGCGATTTTCGTTGAACGAATCACGGTGTTTTTGTCTTTCTAGAGTCAAGAAGTCGCTTTCCCGCACGCACACATGCGACGGTAGTCGAAGATGCCTTTTAGTTTGGGTAACGTCTCCCTAGATCTCCCGTGGACGTTGGAATGTCGACTCTATCCTTATAAGGGTAGAGTCTATTACAGAACGCAGGCGCTGAGAGGTTTGAGGCGTTCTCCGTGCTAGGCGCATGTGATATGATATCAAGAGGCGAGACAGAGAGGGACAGTACAGCGCAGACTCCTCGGCAGACGTCGCGGTTGTCATAGCAACGCATCGATTCGTCGCAAGTCTACCTCCCCCCTCGCACGCCGCGGCTACCCCCTCGGCTTTTCCAGGTCAGATAAGCCGGCAGGAAATTCAATTACGTTATGTGTAGGTAGGTAACGTATCACTCAATTTTCAGTAGATTTAGGGATGAATAAATATGACAAATAGAGATTTTAAGGAAATTGTTGTGGTACATATGTCGTAAACACTTCTACGGCGTTTTGCAGTCGTATTCAAACGTGAATAAACTAAGGACCTTAATTGGCATAATATCTATTCCGAATATACAATAATGTCAAATACGCAATAGCCAGTTTCAGTAGTCCTTGGTGTAAGTGACAGTCCGTTCAATTTAAAAAGATTTGTTCTATGTTGGCAGTTCAGGACACTGTAAAAGAGTACCTACCTTACGTAAGTAATCAACATCCAAAAAAAGCCTTAAAAGCTAATTGATGAAGAAAAGCGTTTTCACTATACAAAATAACAACGTACGGCCCCCGTACCATAAGGCCTTGGAGTAATATTGTTCTTGCTGTGTGACAGGGATAGCGCTATATGTGTGGTATGGCACTGTCACACAGCCTAAACAATATTACTTTAACCCTTTATCAAACAAAGGATAGTATATAGCCACTTGACCAACACATACTTTGAAACTTATTTAATGTCTTTACTGGAATTATTTAAAGATTTCAGAGAAGTTATCACAGAACAATCACATAAGGTATGTAACACTACACATTCATACATATTTAAACAGTAAACAATAATTTCAAATTGTACTTAAAAACTAGAATGTATGAGAAACATCACCCGGGATTTTGTGATGGAGTCGGAAATTAGAATAACAAAGGTCGCTAGAGTCCAAAATCCATGAGAAACACACCTAAACTTGTCTGAGGGTTAAGGCCTCATGGTACGGGGCCAGAGGGCCGAGTCTGCCGCACTCTCGTAGTTGCCGTTGCCGATTTCGTTACTGTCATTTCACTGTCGTCCGTAGTAAAGCAGCAATGCACATCGTTTGCCGCTACGATGCCAGAGCGATGCAAGTACCAGAGTTAGGCCCCAGGTCTAACATTGAATGTAAGGCTCCAGCTGGACCTGGAGATCTCTCTTCGTTTACAAATGTACCAGATACCTAAGTAGGGCAGCTATGTTAGTCGACGCTTAAGGCTATTTCTAAGTCTTTGTCGTTGGGCATCACCATTTAGCCATATTCGTTGTTATTAAGACCCGTATTCTTAAACACTTCTTAAGATCTCTGCTCATTTACCGTTATATCGATATATATCGTATTTGTGTAATAGCGACACACTATTAATAGTTTAAACAGTGTATTACGGCGCGAAATTAACCAAATATTCAGCTTAACTTTGTTATTTACTTATCTTTGGTTAATTTCGCGGCGTAAAACCTTTTTTTTTTTAAACACAATGAACAAGTTTTTGACCACCATCCTGCCTGATGTTAAGCAGCGATGTGGTCTACGATAGAGCACACTTGTTCATTAAGTACCTATTCATCCCAGTGACCTGAAGACCTTCAGACTGAACTGCGCAGGAAACACAGACTCCGGCGAGTCATTCCACATCCTGGCGTTTCGCACTATGAAGGTGGACGCAAACCGTTTGGTTCGCGTAAATGGTAAATCCACCTGGTATGGATGACGTTTTGTAAAACTTCATTTTAAACTATTAATATTATATCAGGGCGCGTTTCTTTAAAAAAAAAAGACACACCGTGCTGTAGCAACACTTGAGTACTGATTATTGTTTCATTGTGAATGTGTATTTATTTATTTGGCACACAAAACAGAATTCAATTAGTACATCACCAAAACTACACATATGAAAAACTGACAGATTTCATTGATATTCCAAAGTATGTGTACATAGAAAAAATATAGGTGACACTGTTAACTAATATTGGTAAGTATACTTAGAATAATAGACCTAAAATAACAGTTAGGTAAGTACTTAAATAAATGACACAAATTACATATACACATTACTATAATTAGCTATCTAATGGATACTTGGTCTTGGTACTTGTCATTGACAAGCGGGATGGACTGGTAGTCTACCTCTAGGACGGTCGCGGGTTCGATTCCCGCCGACGACATACCTAATGCTTTATTGATTAGCTGAGCCAGTTGGTGTATGTCTATGGGTGTTTTGTATCTATGTAGGTGTGTATTTTTAGATTTCGATGTCTCCTGTGCTAAGTCGAAAGGTAAACAGATGACAATGGCATTTAGGAAAGCCTCAGTAAAACTTGTTAATGGTTTTATTATTTAACTACTGTTCTACTGTTTCTATTGTCATTATAGCGAAAATTTTGGTAACTTTAGCTGTGTTTAGAATATTAATTATTTTTTCTAACTACATGTGAAAACTTGTAATTTGCTTTCAAATTTTAAGTTATTGGTGAATAAAAAAAAATAAGCTGTCAATTTTCCTTCTAATAAATAAAAGTCCAGATGCAAACCTCCAACCTCTGCACCTCTGGGGTGCCATAGGAACACAACAACAACAAACCTCCAAAACATCGTGATGAAACCCGCATACCACAATGTGTATGAACCCTCTACGATAAGGCTAGGTGAATTGTGGGCATTTGATTAACAAGTTTCTCTGCCTACCCCGATTTGCGAATAAAATTCGTGTTTTTTTTTTATACTACTTAGGATGCATATCTCCTGAGTTTTTGTCGAGGGATTAAAGACGTGCGGTTATGTAATTATTTAGTCATTATAAATATAAGGTGAAATATAATACAAGTGCCTGGCTACTAAGTCCTCGCCACCCTTCACTAAATAACTAAACCAATAGGCCCCAAAGACTCTCAAAGCCCACACACGACAAGAAGGTTGGGTCCTGCCTATCTCAACGACTCAGCATGGCTATCCCATGCGGCAATGCTACCACCCTTCCGGGCAGCAGTGCCGCCCCGAGCCAGAGTCCAATCTGGACAGATCGCTTGGTGAGTCCTGACTTCCATTTACTAGTCCTTCCAGGACCCGCCCAGCATGCGCCACGTGAACACAATAATTGTAGCGTAAAATTATTTTTTTAAATGAGAAGCCATTTGCATCTCATGGCTTCCCGTATCATGAGGTAGAGTTGTAACAATATAAGTATCTTAATGTCCAATGACATTTGTATTACTGGCATTTCACCCCAAATGACGGATCTCATTGGGGGAGGCCCTCGTCCAGCAGTGGACGTTATGTGGCTGATGATGAATGTCCAATGACATTTGTAATAAGTCTCAACCTTACAGAGTGGTCGATTAGATTTTTAGCTGACTGTCAGACCGTTCACAGGTTATTTTACACTAGCTTTCCGCCCGCAGCTTCGCCCACGAGAACTTGTTCTATTGTGGTATAAAGGAATATTTTTGTTTTCCCTCGGGAATATCATTTTTCCGGGATAAAAAGTATCCTATTATTTAAACCGTTCAGTAGTTACGGTGTGAAAGCGGAACAAACAAACAAACTCACTTTCCCATTTATAATATTAGTAAAAAAAAATAAGCTGTCAATTTTCCTTCTAATAAATAAAGAAAAGTCCAGATGCAAACCTCCAAAACATCGTGATGAAACCCGCATACCACAACGTGTGTGAACCCTCTACGATAAGGTTACTCCCTATCACGTTGAGATAGGCTTGGTGAATTGTGGGCATTTGTTTTACAAGTTTCTCTGCCTACCCCGGCTTCTGGCTTTAACAGCCAGAGGTAAAATAGCTATGAACGGACTGTACATGCATCGTGTGTCACTTCTGTCGGGTTCCATGCAGGTCTCAGACCAAAAACACTTTCACACCGCGTACCACTGTCTCTTTTCCACGAAACTGTATGGAAAATGATATACTTATGGATTCAGATATAGACTGATACCACAGTAAGGGACAGAAGATATTTCTCTTACTCTTTCACTCCTGCATGTTTTTCATATCGCTGTATCGTTTTATTCTAAACGTCAGCTTAGGATTGCAAATCTAGTTATTATTAGTCTACGATGCAGGTAGGTAGGTAACCTATGTTTTAACAAAATTCAACCCCATCAAAGGTTTTTTTTACAATTTTTTAAAATAAAAAACTCATTTATTTCCCCAAGTTACGTAGCTAATTTGACTTACCTGCACTTACATATATTGTGAATTCTTTTAATCTCGTCGCACCACGCCATCCACATAATTTAAAATACCGTAACATTTTGACAATATCCTTATAACGGTGTTCGTAAACCTAAAAATCTTTTGAAATTACCTCCATTGCGTCAAAGACGGCCCTTGAGGCGGCCGGGCAGACCGCGTTCCTCTAGTGGCCTTATTATGGCCTTACTTTGTGTGCCGGCCTTTGTCAATCTGTCTTTTGAAAGACAAGATGAAAGAATTGGGTCGGGATCAAAAATAGGTTAACCTTTCGTTGTGTGGAATAGACGTATTACACACACAGAGGTAAGTAAATTACCTTAGATGTAGGTTTATTATTGTACTAGCTGTCAGTGGCGTGCACTGGCTTTTACAACAAGATAGGCAGTAATCCCCAAGGATTGACTGACACCTATGTATAGGTAACTTGTCTTTGCGAAAGATATGTAGGTACCTACATATCTACTCACCCAAAACACAGGACCTTCGTTACCCTATGTCAGTGAGTACAACAAAAAAAGGATCTAGCAATAACTCTATTATCAGGTCGGGTAACCAAGATACTAAAGTAGGCAGTGCCTTTTTGCCTATATGGTGTGCACGCCACTGCTAGCTGTGCCCGCGACTACGTCTGCTTGTAATAGTGTATTAACCAAAAAAAAGTTTCATTACTATACGTTCAGCCATTTGAAAATTGTCCTATTTTGACGATCCCACGGGAACCAAATTAAATTCTGGGCTAAAAGTGGGCCTAAATGTTATTCCGGTCTATAAGTTATCTGCGTGCCAAATTAGACCAAAATCTGTCTAGCCGTTTTGACGTGATTCGCGGGCAAACAGACATACAGTCACACGTTTTTTCAGCTTCTGTAACGTAAAACTTAATATACTCCACTACTTTATTCGTAAATAGAATCAATGTTCAGTTTTGTACCCTGTACAGTTTTATTATAGTATAGATAGAAGATTAAGTAGACTAGAATTTCATGAGGAACTTTTACCTTGTTCATCTTCCCTACGGAGATCTGGAGGAGTGTCCGGTTCCATTCCAGCACTCCGGAAGGAACGCACGAATTAGTTCCCAGTTCACAGGCATCGGATGTTAATGCCTCGGAATGAAAAACGACCACTCCATTACAAGCCCAATTAGCCGATTGTGATTTTTAAACGACTACAAAAAAGGAGAAGGTTCTCAATCTCTCTGTCATTTTATGTCTGATAGGTACCTCAAAAATTCCCATTGAGTGAATCGATTTTGATTATTCTTTTTTTAGAGCTAGTTATAAGGAAATTTTAATGGGACCACACGGAAAGTGTGAGATCGATCACGTAGGGGCACGCATTTTCCCCCCAAGTTTCTGTGCAATTCGGATTCTTAGCTTTTGTTCGTATAGGTAAAAAAAACTGTTTAAGTTCTAAAACTACGTTAGATAGGTACTTACACATATAAACCTACCTCTTTAATAATTCTGTAAAGATTGGTGACCTAGGGCGATGTCTATCATTGCAGCATCGAGTTGCATTTTGATCCCGGTCAGGTGCTTAACTACTGCCTCAACATGTTATTTTCTGGGAGCGATAGGTGATAATACAGTACCTCCTAGTTTCTAGTTCCTACCCCGGTGATGTAATTTTATTGGGAAGTTTCCAATAGCATGTCTCCAATGTTTTAATGATTATGTCATTTCTCAATTTTCGCGTTATTTGTAATCTTGACAACTAACTGGGACCAATGTCGAATTGGTATATCTAATAAAGCACTACAATAATTTGTCGAATGTTACAGTTGAACCGGCTACTCCCACTTGCCACTATCACCGACCAACCTTCGTGCTACAAAATGAGCATTTACAGGGTTTGCTGGTAGAGATCCGACTGTCGTCGCATCTACACACAACCTACCTACTCTCACTCCAATTGAAACGCCTTCCCATCATTCCCTCAAATCGTTCAATAGTAGGCGATCAGCTAAAGATAGATACCAGATAGCTAAATTGTATTTTCCAAATCCAATTGAGCCTAGCGCCATCTGTGCCAAAGTTAGAAAACTATTAATTCATACAGCAGTTAAAGATGTCTGTGCAGTTGTCTTGTATAGGTGGCGTTTTCTAGTTATATAGTTTTTCAACAGATGGCGGTAAATTCATATCTGTCTTTGCTTTAACATTATAGTGTTGGGACATTCATTCAATAAATCGAATGTAATAAGAAATCCAGTGGATCGACTGGATAATAATATATTATGTAACTCCAATCGAAAACCAACTCGCCTGAAACTACTAATTTTGACAGTTTGGATCTAGATTTACCCTGCAACGCAGTAATAAACAAGATTTTTTTATTACTCTTTCACTCCTGCATGTTTTTCACATGTTTATGATTACAAGTCTAATTGTTTTTATTCTTAGAATTTATTAGTTGCATCTCTTTCGTTTTCAACTATCTGTGACAGACTGATTTATTAAGAAAACTCCGCATGAAACGACATCGCAATACAACACTACATCATTGATAATGATAATTAAATAAGTCAAGGTACACGATTATAGATTCAGTCAAGGACTTCCAGAACGTAACACGTACGCTTTTTACAATAGTTGAGAATATAATAGTCTTATAGTTTATAAAAAATATTGATAACCGATGCATTGAAAATCGGTCGGGGTACAAAATATACCTGTGAATCCATACCGACGGATATTTGTTTATCTACAACAAAATTTGCCACTAAAATTTGATCAATTTATTTAAAAAAATCTCTGCGTAGTATTCGATAGCAAAAAAAAGGTCTAAAGTCTTAAAATCGAGATTCGATTCATCTAAACTGTTTTCGATCTGCTTATAACTCTGTCCCAACACTAGTTTTGCGTGCAGTGGCTGCTTTACCGACTGAGTACACCGTCTACGAACGAACCAATCAGATTGGGTTGTTGAGCGCATGCGCGTCTTGTTTTTGTTCCGTCTCGTTTTTTATTGGTTTGTTTTGTGTCATGTTTGAACTATCGTTTGTCCGCCAGAAAAACCCCCGCTTGAGTGTTTTCGTTTTATAGCAAAATTACAAAAATACCGCTTTATGGTACAAATAGTTATATTAGTATTTACAATATTGTGATGATAAGTGCTGTGAATAACTGTAGTAAGCGCTGGGAAACTAAAACGGCACCGTGGAGTCACGAAAACGAAGGTATGGAAATGTTCATTGTTCGTGATCAAAATTGTGGATGCAGGGAGCGACGCTATGCTAAAGGAGATGAACAGGGCACGAAAAGATCGATTTTATTCTTCTACACTTACACATATTATTTTAACCGTTTACGTAATATTAAATGAGGGCCTTTTATTTATGGTTAGGTCTTATGTTACGCCTTCAATAGATATAAAAAGTCCGTCTTTACATGGTGTTTAGGTACTATCCAAATTCATTGCGGCTTGACTTAAACTCTACATTATATTCCTACTGCTGCTTTTATTTAAATGTCGATAATGGTAATACTCAATTACTAGTCATTTTCTTGTGCGGGTACAACCCACATGGATGAGAGGTTTTCACGTGTATAAAATTACCTATTAATATCGATGGATGTTATAATAACCTTATGAACACAAAACACTGCAAACACTGGTTAAAAGAAAAAAGTTTTTTGTTGTATGATAATAATATTTAGGGTATTGTTTCAGTTTCAAATTATTTGTATAGGTATAACTTTTCAACAGTTTCAGGGTCCTACAAAAATACTACAGGGCTGATACAATTTTTTTTGGATTTTTATATTTACTCAATAAGTACTCACTGCACAAAAACATTACTGTAGGGCAATATTTGAATCTCATGAATTTACAACAGATGTACATACAACAAAGATGTATTGTGAGGCTAGAACAATAAGTAAAGAACAGTTCTATTTAACCCATTAATTTTCTACTATCAAATTCACCAATGGCCATGCTATGCTGTTATTGGTTTTATAAAATAATTGAATCATCATCATCATCATCACTCATCATTCAAATAATTGAATAGTCACAAAATATTATTTTAGTCAAATAGACTGATCTTTAATTTAATATAAAATAATATTTTGGTACAAAAATGAGCACAAATTTGCTGATAATTGAGAGACTGAACTTTTCATACAGGTACAGCCAAGAATTTGCTAAGATTTATATCAACATCTAAGATTAATTATCATACTTTATCTGTGTTTCCTGCGCAGTACAGACCGAAGGTCTTCGAGTTGTGGGTAAATAGGTACCTAATGAACAAGTGTGTTCTCCATTGCAGACCACATCGCTGCTTAACATCAGGCAGGATGATCAAAAGCTTATTTAAAAAAAATATATAATGCTTCTCTCAATTACCATCTTGGTAACCTACATATGCATACTCCAAAACAAACATAATTACAAGTAAAATGACTCAACTAAACTTTTGAGAAACATATATTACAATATATTATAGAGATTCTGTCTACTTGGTTTCCTTAAAACCTAATACTTAAGGAATAGTTAACATAAATATAGGTAGTTTTGTTTTTATTTTATTTTTACCCTAAGTGGAACCCAAACAAGTTAAAATAAATGAATAAGTATAATTCACACCAATTGCCTGTGACCCTATCACCATTATAAGGTTCACACTCCTTGTGGCATTTGGGATTCATCATGATGTCATGTATTCACCATATGAGTGTTGCATATTCCATACATAGACACTGAAGAAGTGTCCCATTGGTACACATCCATTACAACCACTGAGATAAGAGAACAATATATCAACCTTATTACACAGTCTGACTTAGTTCTAGACTAGCCTAGTTAGTTTCTTCCTATAAATAAATAAATAAATACACTTCTTTAAATCCTAAAGCAGGGTAGGCAGAGGCACCCGCCATGTGAACACCCACATTGTTTCTTAGAGCTGATAAATATTGATTTAGCATGAGAGTTAGAAATTAAGCTATGCCTTGTTTAATAAAGGTATTTGTTTAACATAGAATTCCCTATAAAGCTGCACAATATTGTACAACCTCCAAAAATATATTTTAAATGTGTGTGTTAATTAATCAATTGTTTTTTTATTTCAGGTAAGGTCATATTATTCATAATAGTTATAGGTAAGTACTGTCAAGAGTAGTGCTGTGGATGTAGTAATAAAAATCAAGTCTGTCTGAAACTCAGAGGGTTTGGACCTAGACTGCCTACTAATGGTTGCTAGTAAGTATCTATATGAATAAATATTATATTTATAAAATGTATTACATTAGCACTTGATTGAAATTCAGACTAAATGCAGATTAAGCAGCTAGCCAGCTATTTAATCATACTCAACGTCATTTTCGTACTTACATCTAAAGTTTGCAAAGGTCTCGGTACCGTGCAGAACAACTAAAAAAAACGTAAACTGAGCATTTGTTCTGTGACGAAGCGTACTCTGCAGACATTTCATAAAAGAAGTCCACATTTTCGCTGCAGATTTGGCAGTTCCTTTTATGTTACTGTTACGTCTGAAATACGCCAAACTGGCACTATTCAGGACGCTCGGCCGACTGTGCTCCACAGGTTTTTGATACTCCTATTGTATTGAGCTACCTTTGTCGTTGGGCTCATTTTTCCTTGGCGCTTGATGGGACAATCGAAGTCCCTACCTGGCTCGTGTCGGCAACGCCAGCAAAAAGTAAAAGATAAAAATTTTTCGACGGCGACGACTCGAGCCCACCGGCTCAGAACAAAGGTTCTACCTACCTAGTTATGATCGGGCTTGTTACTCGAGTGCCCGCAGGTGCTTGTTATCCTCGAGAGAAATATCTCTACGGACTTTTCTCTAGCGAAAATCGTTTTACACCTTGTGATATTTTTTCTCTCTTCACAAGTGTCTCTCATGATTTACAACGCCAACCTAATCAAAACTAAGCGCGTGCAATCGTGACGGGTTCAACGTGCGCGTTGGCAATTCGTAAAAGATTCAATATCACTTGGTTTTATTATACTTTTGGTCGAATGATCGCGTCATGAACAATTTTAAAACAATCTTAGCTAGAGTATATCGACTCATGCCTTCTTTGGTTAAAGCACGAGTAGCTAGGTACTATTTAGTATGGACGTCGACCAATGTAATCTAGGATGTTGTTTCTAGTAAATTACTATGGTGTCAGAGGTCTATTTAAAGTTCAGATGGAGTGGATAACGCCCGTCTCTCTGTGGATGACGAAAAAAAAAACATGACTTGTGGCATTCACCTGGTGGCCTTGAACCATTGTCAGTTCACGATGCTCAGCTGGTTTCCGTCAAGCCATTCTAGGCCTTGAGGGTACTGAAATTGTTGATCCTTTAGTGCTTGTGTTGAGATACATTAAAAAAATTGACGTTGAATGCATCTATGGCTTAAGTTGTCGTACCAGTGACCAATAATATATCACAGATTCTCTCATCACCCAGGGCCTGTAAAATTGTCTAATGTCTAAATAAATGTCTAGCCTGACCGGAAATAGTTATCATTATTTTTCAGACGTGAAAGTACACCATATTATTATTTACAACGTAAATAGGTCCATACCCTACTATTATGTACTTCTCATCTCATCTTCGTAGTTTTTTTTATTTTATTTGGTATTACATACCTAGATACTAATTCATGATGTCAATAGGGCATACATTCACATCTGGAATGATACTTATTACCGGTCCAACTGTGTAATAGGTATGGTTATCTAGGCAGTTTCGGCTTTTTTTTTCTGTACAAGTTATATGGTATGTGAATACTTGGTACTGCTAAATACTTGGACGTCGTAACCCCATATTTCGCCCCATTTACATGAGAAGAGCTCGCTCACTTACTTGACAGTAATCGCCTTCCGAGCTCACCACAGTCGATTTTCTATCTGCTACCTTTACTAAATAGGTATAGACTCGCATACAAACAACGTAGAAATTGTTGATGCATGTTTTTTCATGAATCGCATTTTCGAGGCGAGGAACTCCCCCAATGTAAACAGACCATAAATAAAAAAGTTTCCGTGTATTTTTTTATATACGTACGAATGTATTTCGTGAATATGCTATTATTTGCTACTGAAGTAAAATAAATACTTATTACACACACTTTAATATGAAAGGGGGTAACGTGTCCTTATTTTTTATCCTTGCGTTTGCGTTGCGTAGCATTCATGTGATATGTAAAAAATATCTGTTAAGTACAGGACTGTAGATTCAAACTCCCATCCGTCCGATTGTAAATCAAGTAGCGAGAACACTAGGACGATTATTCTCTATCAAATTTAGCTCAGAATGAATTCTTTAGGTCACAGGTCGAACTCGGTAGAGTCCGAGAAGGCTCTTTTGGCGCGTGTGGCCTGAATATTCCACGTGATTTCTCACCACTCCTTTCTTTTAGGTTCGCTGTTTTATGTTTGTATTGTCTATAACATGGAGCATTGTCCATCAAAACTTGGGAAGACTTAAATTGGGTTGCAAAACTTTAGATCCTTGTAGGACTGTAATAACTTTACTAGTCTACAGCTGCTCTTAACTTTACTACGACAAATTTTAATATGAGTAATTAGGGTTTACGATGAGCCAACACTATAATTACACAATGTGAATTTAAGAACTTTATGAATAATAAAATAAGGAAACTGTCATCGTAACAACAACTTGAAGGATATGATCCAATTGACGGTACCTGGACTTGACACGGTTTGCAAATCAGTTTCCATTAGTTAGACCCTGGGCGCGCTGCTAATTTATTACCAATGCAATGTAACGACTACGACTGACTAATTGGCGTTGCAAATAGATGTTTAACTAGATGTAATACTTTGCAACTCTAGGTTTTTGACTGCCAGACACTTATTGCAGTTGCTGATGGGAATATTTTTTTTATTTACATACTTGTTAATAAAAAAATTACTAGGTCTGAGATCCGGCTGGTCGGATACTTGACTTGAGATCGGGTACCAATAGGACTCTTTCAGAGCCTATGTACGCAACGCGACGCTCGTACGGTGAAGGACCCTATCGTGATGAAACTCGCACACCATATGGTGTATGAACCCTGTTTTTCGAAATATTTCTCCTTATTATGCAGTTATCCTGCTCTTCAAACACTCTTCGATTTAACCAATGAAGAAATAAAAAAAATATCATTATATCCGCTATTATTTTAATAACAAATAACTTTATCAATTGTACTTGTACCTATGTATGTACACAGACACTGCCTCTTGTATCTCCTGCTCGGACGAAGACAAATGGCTTGCGGAATGAATGCTGGACTGAGGCGGGCAGAAATGTCAAGTTTCTAAACAATAGCATACACAGTACCATTTTAAGCTGATCTGCGTTTCAATAGGATCCTCATAGTTAGGGGTTTCAGTAAAGAAACAATCGATTTAGCTACCTAGTCTACAAATTATTTGAGCTACCATTGATTGTGTCTATCAAAGTGAAATGGGTCTGCTTAATAATAGTAGCTCGGTACCAACACAAGCAACAATACAGAACAAGACAGGTACTGGTTACGTTTTGACAAAACAGTGAAGACACTTCCGTTAAAAGAGGACAAAAGGCCTACTCGGTTTCATTCAGTGAAGGGATGCTATAACGACCGTGCGGTCTGCGATTCCTCTTGGATTTTCCGTCAGTGGTAACAATTTGATGGATTGAAATCAAAATCGATGTTACGAATTAATTGAAATTGTTAGCTACTAGCTAGCGTACAGTTACTAAGACATAGCGTACCACAATAAAATGGAACTTTGCCTAAACTTACATTACATGAAATTACACCTGACCATCGTCTCGGTTTTTTTCATTCCAGAAACGTTTTCATACATTCCCGTCAGTTCTTCAGTACTTTTAAACACTCATTTATCATGACGCTATTTGGTTCAGGCTTGTACACATAGAACATATATTTGTGGTAAGAATCAAGCTCACCGTCGATCGTCTTTTATGCAGTCCATTGTAAGAAATACAACTAGTATCATCCTTTTCACACCCCAGACTAGCACAGCACACTTTAACTTGCAATAATAGAATAGAAAATCTAACAACATGAGTTCACAAGCCGGTCATGTGTGGGGTTAAAAGAATACATTAGCGGTTTTCAAAACAAAGTTCTTCAACAAACCCACACCACTTTAACACGACCTCTGTCTAGATATAGATATTCACGCAGCTGTAGCTCAACAATAAATTCTAAAATATCCACCTATGTATACATACATAGTTGAAGTTAATATAGGAATTCAGTTCGTATAATATTATGTTGAGTGTAGATTACGCCTCCCACCGCAACCTTGTGGTCTGCTCACACATTCATATGAACATATTTGGCTTGTAAACAGCCGTGGGTTTATGTATGCACTGAAGACTACTAGAGCCAGTTGTCGCTGTTATTCACTGAGCGATAAATCTCAAAATATAATTGTCCTACTTTACTTTGTTGGACCGTCACTGAACTATAGGACTGTGTCGTTAAACCTATGTAGTAATAACCCTGAGATTTCAAACGTTTTAGTATCTTAACTCGCTTCGAAACCTTCATAGACAAATAAGACGTAGAAATGGGTACGAAAACAAAATGCAATATTCGATCTCAGTTATTGTTAGTAAATACTAGACAATTTGTATGCAGCAACGACCTAGACAAGGGCGCGGTCGTTAGAGCTGGATTTTTAAAACTGAAGTAAGTTTAATATCTGCCCTATTTGAGGCCTTCTGAGAGGTTATTCAGAAGGGCGCTTTGACTTAGATTGATAAAAAATCGGCTATTTAGGAGTCTGTAAAAAGTCTTCAAAGAGATTTAACAAATTTTAAATTTAAATGTACTTTTCTTTGTGATATAGAATAGATGATCACATTTTCTTAAAATCTAAATTAAACACAGTACGAAGTTTGAAAGTTGTGCTCGTTTTAAGATTTTCCTGAACATGAAGGTTGATAATGAATTGTCATACTATTGGATAAGTTAAGTATAGGTTAGGTCATGCTGTTCGACCGATCATCCAACGTACTGACCTATACTATTGGATGTCATTTCCAATATCCTCAGCCAGCGCTTCAAAATGGGGATATTCTTACGATTCGCCTTCGACATATCGTAATATTGTATGCTTATAAAGTGTGTTCGTGTGTGTGTGTCTAAAATGACTACTGTAATGACGAATTGGCTCGCTTTGGATTCAGTTTACAGGTTACGGACCAATAAACAGATGACGTTGCTGCCCCTAAACTCACTCGTCAAAAGGAAAGCACAAATAATGTGGTAACTATCAGTGGCGTGCACTGGCTTTTACGACAAGGTAGGCATTAATCCCCACGGATTGACACCTATGTATAGGTAACTTGTCTTTACGAAATATGGGTACCTACCTATTTACTCATACACAAAACACGGGACCTTCGTTAGGCTATGTCGTGAGTTCAACAAAATGGATCTAGCAATAACTCATTATTAGGTCGGGTAACCAAGGTACTAAGGTAGGCAGTGTCTTTTTGCCTATATGGTGTGCACGCCACCGGTAACTATTATTTAATACATCGTGGTCGATAAGGGTACCCCCCGATAGTGTACAGATGAAATTTGTAATTAGAACTATTTGTGTTTTCCTTGGACAAATGCGCATCTTAGATGTAACATTTTGTTCTTAATGTTAATTCTAGATACACGATATTTAATGCGGTTTCAGGCATTCCAAGTTAATCAGTCATTTATATCACATTTACATGCTGCCAAAACTGTTTTATTTTAAATGTGGATATCGAAAGGTTTCGTTTAAATTATATTGAATTACAAAATTCTTATTTTATACGCAGCCTGTTTAAATGGGCATTGAACATTATTATACAGCGCTAATGAATTCGCGGGCAGTTCTCTGTAGTTTGTGAAAACGTCTACTAATATTAATACAATAAGTACCTATTAGTATAAAAAACTTCCGCAGGTATTGTTCTCTTTTGTCGGAAAATTTGTATAGGTACGTGCTTAACATGACCCAGTTTGAAGTTCTTAGGCGTTTGTATGTAGTCTTAAAACTTTTACGGCTTTACAGTTGCTTATAAATATTAATTTACTTCAGTGAAAATTTAAATACATAGATGACACACATACATTGGTATAGTAACACTCTCTCTACGCGCACAGTAATTCATTCGATTGTCAAATACGCATTGAAAGTGTTCATTCCAGTTTCACAGAGTATAAAAAAAAACTTTGCATGACAAAAGTGGCATTCATTGAATGATATTTTGTGTGAAGCCATCTGTCACCGTTTCAGTATTCTGTGAGCTCTAAACTTAATGCAGTTAAGGCCAAATTGGCTTGCACAATGTCACCTGTGCTTCGACCTCAGCAGTTACCATACGTGTCCTGGTTTATCGTCCAAATTGTATCGAATCTCCTTCAGTAAGGGTGTTGGTGGTCTGCATAGGTCTGTTAATACAAGTTTCGCTGATAGGCAGAGCCTGTAGTAACGCGCATCGATTTACTGAATGCGAATTGAGTACGAACTCGATGCGTTCGATACGCATACACAATCCCAGCTCATACAATGTGGATGCTTTGTGACAATATTAATATGTCATGTTTCGCAATTTCTGCCCGCGATGGCGCTGGCACTGAGGTCGGAGACTGCTGTCTCCGCCGAGGTTACCCGGTGGAAGCCACGGCCTTACCAACATTCTCTCAAGCCCATATGGTTCGGTGGCTATGCAATACACTCGTGCCGTAAGGTAAATTAGATGCCATACGTTCCCCAAACAAATTATCCGACATGCATGCTTTTTAACTTGAAGAATTCTCAACCATTCGTTGAATATGTACAAAGTGTTAGGTTTATTTAAAACTTGTTTTTTCTGTAATATGGATCTTAATTTTAAGTGTCTAGTTTAAGTAGTTTCGGTTAGGTGATGACGAGTTATAAATATATAAGTGGTAAGTGGGTACCTATTTGCGTTTAGCAAAAATATGTCGCCGCTCGCCATTGTCTGCGTATTCATTCTATTGGTTACGAGCTAAATAGCGTTTGTGCAGACTTAATCACCTGAGTAACGTCATTCCGAGACTTGTTTGCATCGCATACCTGTGCGCTTGTTAACTACATGCGATTTTGCACCGGCTGTACTACTACAATTCTTGGAGTGGTTACAACTTTGGGTCATGGCTTTTCTTTTATTCAGACACCAGTTGCTCGATCGTGGACTCATTGTGACCAAAAACCTCTTTGACATCTTCAAGATAGTATACACTATAAACTAATAAACTATACATTCATGTACTGGTACTTATGATTGGGATGCTTACGCTGCGGTATACTGGAACTGTTGTCATCAAATAGTGTTTGAGGTGCAGTCAGCGCTGTGCGGATGTCGTGAGACGCAGCCCCCATACACGAGACAGATCTAACAAGTCGCGTAAATTCTTGAAACTCCAGCACGCTATTCGTATTAACATCTAATACCCTTGACTTACTCTGGGCGGTGCCCGGGGATAGCAATTTCATTGAGCCAAATTGCATGAACGTGTAGACTCCTATCCATTAATGTAATAGAAACTACGTCTGTGCCTTGATGAAATTTTGTTGTGGCCTAACTGCCCTGCCTACACAGATTTACCTACCTACTGGATGGATATATACAAAAATGAGCAAACATCTCTTAGTTAATGTAATATTTTGGAGCGTTGTATTTGGAGAAGGATTTATGGTCGGTGAAGAATAGATCGGCTTCGGGGCAACCGATACCCCACATAGTTTATGGAGGGTACACAGCGTACGTGCTTCGGGTGGGGATTACCCGACATATTCACCCCGTCCAGCTGCAAAGCCTCTAATGAATTGAAGAACCTCAGATCATGAAAGCGCAAAAGCCGCTCCTTTAGATGAAGCGAGCTTCTCGCTCGCCGCTCGACCCAGTTTAAAACCATTGAGCCATACGTAAAGGCGTTCTAATTCAAAACCATACGTCACTCGTGCTGCACTTTAGAGAATATTTAAGAAAACCACTAAAAAACGGTGACCTTATCACGGGTCATGCTTTATTACAAATAGCACGAAGGTTCATCAATTAGTGTAGTATCTATAATCCTTGAATGCGGTATTCGATAAATATTTATTTTGTAATTTCTGGTGTGTCGCAATTGAATACCTATCGGTTATGTTTATGACAGTTTTATTAGTTTTACGTTTAACATGTCTACTTAATGTTCGCAACGAAGTATTTGTGCCATTAATGTTTTGAATTTAACGTTTGTTGTTTGAAGTTAATTATGCTGGAGATATTTCAACTATTTCGAAAGGAAGTTAACAGTGAATTGACTACATATGTAGAAATATTTTTTAATTTTGTTTTGACTTGAATAGTTTTCATAGAGTGCCACTTACTAGCATGTGCATTTATCCTCACTATAAGGTTAAATTATTTCTTGTTAGCTCTATCTTTAATGGTTTCAGTGTGGAATGCTCCGAACTAAACACATTTAAATTATGAAAATAACCATGTACAAAATTAAAACCCCTCTTTGAAATTTTGCGTGTCTCGTGAATATAGACTAATCATCATCATCAGCCACATGACGTCCACTGCTGGACGGGGGTGTCCCCCAATGAATTCCATCATTTGGAGGGGAATGCCATAACCATCAAACGCTTGGTAAGCGGATTGGTGATCGCAGTGATGTTGTGGTTTAACTCACAAGCGCTGTTGCCCGTCCTCTGTAGAGTTCCGTCGGTCGCCTCTTACGACCCTCACGACAGGAAAATAATTAATAGGAAACTAATATTAATTCTAAAATTACTTGTGTAAGTGTACCTATATGATTTTACGCTTACACGCATTTTTATCTAAATAGAATTAATTATACCTACCTTGTTATTGTATTATGCAATGGATCTATAGTTGAAACGCAAATATTATGATCACGTTTATTTATTGTGTATTGTCTTATGCTGAAATCTTTATAGACCTAGGCCTTGAAATGAGTAAATATTATAAGCGCTAGTGTTTACGTCATAGAATTCATCCGATGATCATAAATTTTCTATTGGCAATTACAGTCACGTAGGGTTATACAAATATGTAAAATAACACGGAAATTAACAATTTATAATGAATATCTATCTATCATAAAGAATATAATACATATATTATATGTACAGTTCTTTCCTAGATTTTCATTCTTGGTTACGAAACTCAAAAGCCACTGGACTGATTTCGATAGATTTTTCACTATTGCAATGCTAAAAACCCCTAAGTAACATAATCTACGTATTTTATCCCCAAATTCTCAAAAGGACGGAATAAAAAGCGAGTAACGCCGCGCGGCACATCTATATAGTACTGTATATTATACAAAAGTACAAGTTGCGTTGATAACGATTCTCCGTTGTTATAAGGTACACATATAAAATATCTTGAGAGTTTCTGACTTTACCCAGTTATTCCGGCGCAAATGTATATTATTGCTGTAATAAATAAAGAGTCGCTTGTCTTATGATAAAGTGTCTTCGGAGTGCAAAATTTCCCCTTGCGGTGTACTCTTTTCTTGACAAAGAATTTCCGTTTTCATGACGTACTATTCACAGCACATAATAATATGTGGTAGTGTGTTGAACTGAAATAGAGAATTTATTTGATTATTGAAATGTGCGCTGATGTTCGAAAATTTGGGAAGTACGGGAACCTTTGTGTAGCCACATTTTTTTAATGTATGATATAACGTACGGTATGTTCCTCTGGATCTCCGAAATGTTTGCCTCGGCATCGTTGAATTGAATTCGTATTGTATCGTGCGTTGTGATCGTTTTCTATTCATTGGTTGCAGTTGGTTTGTTGGTATCAATAAGATGTCTGTGAGATCTGTCGGTGGCAGTGTTGTTGGTCGGTGTTATCAGTGGAGGGCGGCACGTGGTGGCGGGGGCGCGGGCGGGCGGCGCGCCGCTGCCGCCGCCAGTCGACTCCGACCCGGCGCCGAGCGAGCGCCTCTCGCCGCGCACCGCACCGACGTGCCACGTGCCCATACAAACCACTCAATAACATACTAAGAAACTTTCCTAGGTACGTGTCTGTGCACTTCGAACACTCGTATTGGGGACGCAGAGTCAAAAAACTCTATCGGCCCCCTCGACGACGCCGCCATAACAACCCTTATTCACTCCGCTCAGCCCGTCGCTCCCTCTAATTATATGGACTCCCCTAAAGTTTGTTGTTGAAAAACCCGGTCGCTCTCGATTCTGCCCTTTTATAGCTTTAATATTTTTATTTTATCCCCGTTGTTCTGATAGCACTTTCATTTGCCAGTGAACAAACGTCGGGAGTGGAGCGTTTATTTTTCTGTTGTGCACAATCGTCTGTATTAGCGCTTCCTTCTAGTATTTCCTCAATCGTCATTTAATTGCCTATACGGAGATACAATCAATCTTGTTTTTTCCATAGATTTCTCTATCCGGAAAGCTCAGTGCGATATAGAGGCGAGGTTGTCTCGGCCGGCGTATTCGGTGTTTTTGCTCGAGTGAGCCTGTAGAGCAGGGCAGTCGGCACTGGAGCATGACTGTGGTCCGCGGAGTGGTCTGTCAGTGAGTGCCAGTGTACATGTGGTCCTGTGCGGTCCCGGGCTCGGCTGTTGCGCTGGATGCCGGCTTGATCGCTCGCGGCGCACTGGGGGCGCACGCCGCCGCAACGCTTTGTTCCAGCTGGAATGCCATCTGCTCTTGACCTAACCAGGTATAGCTCCTTTTGCATATTTTTGCATTATCTACGACAGATCTTGCATATTTTAATAATTAGGACGGCGTATAGAGGAAGAGCGACGTTGGACGCGCATGGAGATGTTTGCTTTACAAGTTAATCAACAAACACTAAGGTCATTTCGGATATTTGCCTAAACATACTTCCTGACTACTTAGTCCACCTAACTATGTACCTCCTTGACCTTTTGTGATGGTGGTGGGGAGATAATGCATTTATAGACATTAGACACCCGTATCTACTTATCTTGTCCACGGCCAAACGATAAGAGTATTATAATATGTTGCATATATTGTTGCATAACTTGTTTAGAATTATATTATGTGGTCATTATCATAAATAAAATAACGTCAATACGCAACGTGAACGTTCATGACTAGGCGTAATTATGAGACAAGATTTTATAGTTAAATTCTTCGTGTGGTTTATGTTATTATTAGCCAGGGATAGTCATTAAATAGCCATTCGTGTGTTGAATGAGCCATTATTGTGATTATGTATCACGTATCTTGGTATCGAATATCTAAATAATGTATAATATGATATCAGTGCAGTACCAACATATATCCGTGGCTTTGTTTATTTTCATTCAGTGTCGAGTGATCAAAACAATAATAACACGAGCGCCTAAAAACACGCTCCAATCCTAAAATAATATTCCCATTACTTTGCCTTAGACAGGTTTTGTTACTTCAATGGAATACTAAAAACTACCTGTTTAGTCATTATATCGATGTAAATATTCTCGGTCCCCGAAATGATTATTTGCTCCGTGATTCTCTTCCGCAAATCAGAAGTCAAAACAACATGTGATGTGGCGGTGAATAAATTGGGAAGTCGAATCACTCAAGAGTATAAAGATACGTAAACTGAATATTTAGCCGTTCGAGATGCGGAATCC
Source organism: Conopomorpha cramerella (assembly GCA_012932125.1). Classification (NCBI taxonomy): domain Eukaryota; kingdom Metazoa; phylum Arthropoda; class Insecta; order Lepidoptera; family Gracillariidae; genus Conopomorpha; species Conopomorpha cramerella. The sequence goes on from SJJU01000365.1 coordinate 25,100, forward strand.
AGTGAATGATTCCAAATGCGCCGCCACCGTGAAGGGTTCCCAACACACGTTCCCCACCGATTTCTAAATATATTCACGGATTGGTATCTCCCGGAGTATGAGGCTAACATTTGTGCACCGTTGCCCGTCTGGGGACCGACATCCGACAACTTTTTACAAATCAATTTTCTTTCGCCTCCGTCGGAATTCTCGGTTTTTTTTTTGTTCCCCACAAACATAAATATTCAGGCAATGACTGGGCCATAAAATAATGTCCAATGAAAGTTAGTTGGGTGCGAGTAACAACCATTTTGGGTGGGTCTATTCAATGTTTGAATGTTGGTCGATGCGACGATGTAGCTAGTAATGGGCACCCCGGGCTCAGTATGGCTGGGGACATGTTTACAGAACGTTTGTATTCAAAGGCGTACCACCCGCGTCGCTTACGCCCAAATCGGAGATGCCTAGTTTGCCAGTGGCGACAGGTCACTGCTAAATTGACTCACCAAGTCACCGTACTGTATTTCAATTGACACTTTTCCTTAATCCCAACTCTAGCTAGATGGTTAGCGTTTTGATATCTTAATATGCCAATTATGACGTTTTTTTTTTCGATAAACTTCATATTTTAAAGGTCGTTATCGGTAGATGTCGCGTATTGGGTAAGTTCGAAAGATGCCTTAATGTCTGTAGTTATCCGATTAGTGAGTTCCCTAGGTATATTTAAGAAGCCATTCTTCAAATACAAGGCTTATTCTCAGTAATCTGTCTCAAGTCTCTTGGGGATTGTCTCTCTTCGATATATTTCGCTTGTTTCATTTGAAATGGAAATATATACTTACGCAAATTGTAGGTACATATGTAGGGATATGCCGGGTATATACCTATAGAAGATTTAGTCTCGTGCTTAGTTGAAAAGGAATGGATATCGGTTTCACGTCAGAACTTTATCATTTTCCTGTTTGTTTTTTGGAATAAATGTATTACTTTCGATTTTGTGATTTTGATTGTAGAGAGCACTCAATTATGTACATACCTGCATATAATCGAAATATTTATATCATTATGCTCACTGTGATCGACTAGGAATAAAAAAATCATGGTAAGGAAATCCAAAGAATGTTATATGTTTGGATCTTTAATAATTTAATTTTAAAAAATCTAGAAAAGAAAGTCCACCATTACTCTTTATATAAAAGTTGTTTGCACGATCACGTTCTGTCCCTCATAAATTCAGGTTTAGCTCTTTATTAATTTTCAACGTCTTTTTGCACTTCGCTTATCAAAGTCCAGCTTCTTATGTTCATATTTCTCTGAAAAAAACAAATATAAACAAGCAGTTTCATAACTCAGCTTGTTATAATTTAAAAGGTCTATCTTCAATATCTTTTCCGTGGGATATTAATAAATAAGTAGCCAACAAAGATGCTTTGCTTTGATCTTTCGCACTATTAAAAAGTAGAACGGAACATCCAAGTGTTTTCTCTCATACCATTTATGAAAACAAAATCATTTATGTTATCTACGGTGTTGGAATATTTCAATGTGAGGGCAAACCTTTAGATCCGGATTCTGGATCCTCGGAAGGATTTGTGGTGTTTCTTGTGGAGTCTGATACTTCTGCAAGGAGCAATATATTCAGACGTTCGTTAGTTCAGTTTTCGAATCAACAACTCAACTAGGATTCATATTCCCCTCTCCTTGAAGCGTGCACTCTCAATGACACCTCGTTATAGGTCGATGTGCTGCTTACTGTTCAGCATGTACATGTGTACCTAGAATATAAGTACGTGTGTACGTCAAACGCGTCCCTCGTTCGTGTTGGCAAGCGCATTTATGGTACAGTCGAATTCATGACATGTTGTACCGTTTTACACGACGAAATGTACAATTAAGTTCACTGTACACTGGTAGCGGGATAGTGTTCCCCGAAGTCTGGCACGGGTTCGACGCTCTCGTGTAAAATGTAAACAAGCGGGTGCGGGCTACGTTGGCCGAGCGTTTCGCCACACCTTTGAAGCGGCGGTCGTGGCGCAGCGCCGGCGCAGGCCCGCCCGGCAACCCGCCTTACTTGTTCCACGCTCACGAAAGCACACGAGACATTGACCCTGTTTACATACAACCAGTTGCAATTGAAACAACACAAATGATGTACAGACCGTTGACATGATGAATTGTACATATTTTGACGTTTGCTTGAGCGAACTTTACAGTGCGTCCTTACGCTGAATAGCTCTAGTTACCAATTGCGTGCGAGCGAGACCAGCCGCCACTACAAAGTACAGAAAAGTACTTGTAAAATCTTATCACGGCGGTGTAATAAACATATTTCTGCAAATGTTCTCCCTCGAATAACAAGGAAACAAAAAAACGTGTCACATTTTATGAATACAAAGTCCAAAACGCAACATATTGTATTGTAGCAATTTGTAAATCTGCGTTCTAAAACGCATGAATGAATAAACATATATGAAGTTGAAGTAAAATATCACTTACTGGTGTCAAAACAAAGAGTTGTAGGCACAGAAGGCGCTATTTCCCTCATCGCGTTGCTTCATTCCATTAGGTATTAGGAACTACTTAAGAATAAAAAATGAAAATGTGCAAACGCAGAGGAAATGCTTGAAATCAAAAGACGTATGCGGATGTCCGTGATTTTGCAATGTTATTGAAATATGAGCTAAAACACACGTACAAATAGTGTCAACATTCGGCTGGCTGCAATCAATCGGACTTCCGCATTCATAAAGTGATAAATGTAAAACGTGCCCAATAAGAAAACTCTTACTAAATGCATTTTCTTGGTAATTCAACCAAATATCACTTGAGAAGTGAAGTTACACTATACACAACTTACATATACTAACGATTATTCCTTTTACTTACAATTGAAAATGAGATAATACGATAGGTTCTGTAAAGTTGGCTAGATGCACCATAGGATGATTATGCGGCGACAGACAACTTCCAATCTTGGATCCAATACTCCAATTTGTGGATGTTGGAGACCTTTGGTCCAATGTGTGGACACTTTGGGCCGACATTAAATCTGTGGGCCCTCATTGAGCAGAAGCCTCTGTATACCTTTGATGTTAAAGCCGTGTGTATAACACATACACAGAGTTATCCTAAGATATAACGGTGTTTAATAATGGTGACTGGTCCAAGTATTGTGAAGAATTTTGTCACTGCATTGGCGCATTTGCGTTTTTAACCCATATTTGTCGTACGTATAACTAATTGAAGGAAACATTTCCTTGTATATCGGTTTTATTTAAATATTAACTGCCTCGGTTTTTTCCTACCTGAGTCGGATATTGAACCCTATAAAAGGGACAAAAATCATAATTTAGACCTTTTAATTTTAGGATAATGGCGATCAAATTTATTGCTGACCCTGTGAAATTGCTTGACGTCATAACCGATTTGGAATAAAAAATGACTCCGTATTTATACAATTTTACGTAGATATTCGGTATATCTACCATTTTTAAAATAACCGGTATACCTTTTTTGTTGGGAATAGGCTAGGGTTTGTCTGGTGTCTGGTGTTAAGCTGCGATGTAGTAGTAACTACGATGGGGTTACCTGCCTGTTAAAAATGTTATTTTAATTTATATTTTGTGTTTCACCGACTGAGTTTTTCACCGGGATTTTTCACTTCAATCCATACCCCACCTACTTAATAATTCAGCTATTCGGAAATGGTACAAATCTGATAATATATATCAATATAATAATGTAATCTGATTTTAAAAATGGTGCAACTAAACATCTATTAACCGTATTACAAATTAACATGAACTTAAGGCCAAATGACGTCCCCTGCTGGATGAGGGCCTCCCCCAATGATTTCCATGGTTATTTGGGGAAAAATACCAAGAACCGCCACGTTTGGCAGGCTGGTTGGCCATCGCAGTGATGTTGTGGTTTAACTGACACAGAGAGCGCTGCTGCCCGGCCTCTGGAGAGTTCATTTGGTCGCCTCGCCCGCGACCCCCACGACGAGAAAAGTTGGACTGGGGTGGTGACAGATGTATTCTATTCGCAGTCACCATACTGGCTATACTAAAGGCATAGAAAACCGCTATTAATCCAACCAATGAGTCTGTACGAAACATTGGAAATGCATTCGTATTTGGTTTCAAAACAATACGCGAACACTGAACAATGACATTACGAAACCTTTTGCACCAAAACACCGTCGAAACGACTGGAAACCGCACGGCTACGGACATAGCATACTAAAATGAATGTTTTACATTTAATACAAAGTACTCCTTCAAATACAGCATACGTACCCAGTTTCCTGAGTGACACATTCATTGTCATTTTGTTCATTATGTAGGAAGTGTGTTGGGAAACTCTCAAGCTACATACATATGTATTGAAATTATGGAGGGTACTATTTTAAACCGTGTTTTTCGCAATAAACCAAATGAGCCATTTTCATTCCAGATTCAGTCGTGGTTTCTAATATATTTAAAATCAATACATAATATGAAACTAAGTCACCTCCCACTGTCTGAGATCTTTAAAATAATGCAACGGAGTTTGATGCGGCTTTCTTTAGTGAGTTTAAAGTGATTCTTGAGGAAGGTTTATATGTGTTATATACTGTTGTTACTGTATATTGGTAAAACAACGTTTGCCGAGTCGATTTGTGTGGAGATAAAAAAATTGTCCAGTATAACGGATCGGGAAATCTTGAGTTTTCCATAAAGTAGTTTAACTTATACTGGAATTTCTATTAGCAACTTTGTAATCACGTTTGTTCAATGAAATATGGAATAAAAATAATGTAAGAATAGAACATAATTAATAGAATGTATGCTTTCCCACGGTGTGCCAACCGCACTAGCCTAAGTAGTTATTGATTTATTGATAGCATTTTTATAATCCTTTCTATACTGCGCACGTGCTACATCGTTTATTCAGTTAAACAATGTATGTGACGAATCAATTTTATTAGCTTTACGACATGAACAGTACGTAGTTACGTACAAACTTCACTCGAATAGAAGTTTCATATTTACGCCAGCCGTTGTATTTTTTTTCATAACCGCTGTGTTGTTTTAGGACACTTCTGCTTAGATAATGGTGTTTCTTCCTGTACAAACGTGTGTGAATTGGAAAGATTAATAAAATCTTATAAAAATAAGCCGTTGCTATTGTCACTTTATCACCAACTACTCTTGCAATAATCAAACAGCCTGGGCAACGATATACTCTTTTAGTTGTATAAATGATAGTGTACTTGTAGTTTACTAAGAACCACAGTGAAATGAGTATATTATGAGAAGAGAGTATCGAAACCAACAAAACACATCGTACGAAAGTGTAGCAGACTGTATTCTCTAGTTCGTTTAGTAAAATAAAATCAAAATGAGTTTATTTCATCGTTATAATTGCCATTACATACAGATATACAGTAGCATAACACAAAGCTTGATGAAAGTCATGAATGATTTGAAAAGTAAACGTCCTCTAGTACTGTACCTTTATGAATCATCACTCTAAAAAATTTCAAACCTAATGTATTTCTTGCTTCTTTTTATACATCGAGGATTATCTTAAGTGCTGTTCGAAACTCGGGCCTTCTGATTCAGACGTTTATTAGGTGTCTAAACACACTGCATTGGTGGTACAGGATGTGACATGTTACCAATTAACATTACACAATGTAGGTAATAATTCAGCTCATCAATAAATATACTTACTAGTCTTTAGCATTATATCGGTTGTAGAGATAATTTATGTCTGCGTTCAATAACTGATATTACCATGATTGACGTCACCTACAGTTCATTTACGACTGCGTCTGAAGATTATTATGTACTGTTGCATCATGTCATGACCCTTGGAACTTTCTAGAGCAATCTATTGTATACTGGAACTAAAACTTTCGTTTCCTCGAAATTCCACAGCATCTCTGTTTGGTTCTGATGCAATCCCTTTTGAACCGAGTCCCAGAATAGTCCACCCTCCCACTTAGCAGCAGTAGTTTTGGTTAAATAAATGTTACAACAAATTGGTTCAGCTTCGAAAACACTTCGTTCGTTATCGGTCAGGAGATTTGTACAATAAAATGTGTGTTGGGAATTGATTGAATAACATTTGTATCAGACTAGATTTCTATCAAGGCTGGTTTGTAGAAGCAGTAGATGTTCGAAGGTAAGAAGGTGGTCAGTCTGTGTTTCCGCGTCCGCAGTTCGACGCGCCTCTGACAAGGACAGCGTTCGCTCGCTCTTTGTCTTATGATTGAACAAAAACTTACGATAACTCCAAATCCCAACTGAACCATATTCGAAAGTTTTTTTTAGAAGATTCTGTTTTTTAAAACTCGCCGAGAGATCACGTGTGAGCTTTTGTTTGTTAAGCCCCTTTCCATGTCGATGCATGGATTTTTAATTAGAACATTGCTATGTTGTTTGCTTTTCACTCGTTTACGTTTGTTTGCACTGCCAGCGTAAAAGCGCTATTTACTGATTTTCTGTTTTAAATGTATTTCACACGGGCTGCGACACCGCCGTTGCAGACAGGCAGTAAAAAGTTGAAAAATGTCTAAAATAACAGGACATACGAAATCTCTGTTGCTTTTGTCTTGAAATGTTCTCGTGCTAATTGTCATTTCAAATGTTTTTGTTAATTAGGCATAGAATTGCTACACCTTTTTCTCAACTCACGATTACTTTGTATAGAAGCGGACTTTATACCTGTGGACTATGCTAGCATTTATTTAGCCTGTATATCACCGTAGCTCATCTTAAGCTGGACCAAAGTGACGTTTGTGAGCTTTTTGCTTAGAGCATTTTATGCAATGAATGCAATTCACCACGTCTTTCACTTTTGTATTGTTACAGTTCCTTTGTAAGTGATATGTTTTCCAAGACTAAACCCATTTTTATGTAGTCATAGAGGTTTTAGAATGTTTAATTACACCTTGTTAGTGGATTATATTAATGCCGGCCGTTCCCTGCTAGTCATATAATACCAACATCTAGGCTAATGTGCAATTTGTTTAACATTGTTAGAGAAACTTGCTGCCATTTTATGTCCAACTAATAAAAACGTAAGTAATGTCGTTTGGCGCTTATTGTGACTTGTATGTCTTTAGCAGACACTAACGATACGTGCATTTTTATTGAGATGCCCGAGTAATAGTGATACTGGTTTTGTGAAGTTGGTGTTGTCTACCATTTGTTGGTACGTAAGCCCCACCCGCCGCGTCACGGCTCCCACCCTGTGTGAAATGTTGATGCACTCCCCTGCACTCGTGCTCGTGACCAACGCGGGGCATAAACACGTGACGATACTTATAGGTACAACTTTTCAATGCTTTTACCGAGCGAATTTCATTTCAGAAACAGTTGACTGGTAATTGAAATTTCCGTTTGTGAATTTGCAACGATTGTGCCCGATTCAAACTTTTGAAAAATACACACGCGACGACGACGGTGGCGGCGTACACAAAAACACACACACACAGTCTCATAATGCTAACATAAGGAAGTATTGAACCAGTTCATCTTGTTCATTTCAATAGCGAACAAGGAAGAAAGAATCCTAACAAGAGTGACATCTATTCTGTGTAGGCTGGTTTAATACAACAGTGTGCGGCGGTTCGTGAGCTCAGCATGCTAGAGTTTCAATATGGCAAGAGGCATTATTTTGTTAGTCGGGAGTAACACCCGCATAGATAGGGCGGACGTCGTCGTCGCGTCGTCTGCGAACGATGAACCTACGGTTTATATTTAACTGGCGCGACACGTGTGCCACATCCATGAATACCGACCGTCCACAGTTTCTTTATTGAATTTTACTTGCGATAGGAAACTTAGTTTTAGCTTTTAGATGCGATAATGCCGTGTTGTTCCGTTCAACATCGTTTGTGGAAAGTTGTCGACGTCACGCATTTGGTCTTAATATTTTTTGTTATTTTTGGAATTGATACACATTCGCAAATCACCAATAACAACGCTCCATAATGTTTAATGTGTGCCATTTATAAAAGCTACTACCATATCGGAATAATATACTTACTATTGAACATAAATGTACATATTACTTTAACCAAATACACAGATGGAATAGTAAATGTAGAGTCCCAAATTAAATAATCTAACTAGGTCGGGATCTGCTGCTCTCCGAATCGTATCATAACAAAAGTTTCGCGACAAGAAACTCCAACTCTCTGTCTCTTTCGCTCTCTTTCGTTAGTCAAAGTAATTTTCGTTTTAAATGAAAACTCCGAACTTGGTCCTGGGGAAGTTGACAAAAAGCAAAGTGGCCCAGCAGTGCAGCTGCTTGAGACACGGTATAGGAACTACACATTTTCAAAGTTTAAAGTTGCTGTGTACATAGCAGGTAGTACGTAGTACGTCCTGCCCATTTTTTTGTTATCGCCAATATAAATACATGCCTATAACATAAAATCGTCTCTCGTCTCTGTCCCTATGTATGCTTAGATCTTTAAAACTACGCAACGTATGCTGAGTGTAAAAAGACCCCGAGCAATCTGCTTAGAAACGTTGTTAGGTCCGTCAACACGAACTACTTTTGCTATGGCGACAATGCGGAGAAAAAAAATATTTTTTAATCTCCATACAAAATGTCACCTCCCGAGGCAGAAAATCGTCTATTTTGTATGGAGATGATTTTTTTTATTTCATTTCTCCTTATGACGAGTCCAACAACTTTTCTAAGAACATTGCTCGGGATCCTGTTACACTCAGTATGTATCTATACGTATAATATACATACTGTAATGTAATACATATACGTCATATATGCAGATAAACACTGTTAATAATGTATATTGGCAAAACAACATTTTTGGGGTCAGCTGGTACTGTATAAGTTGGGATGACATTGTCGTTACGTACCGTTCCTTGCTCTTAATGGCTCCCTATCATTGTAAGGTCTACAATGCTATGGGCGATGACATCCCATTAAAAATATTACGTCGGTGTACTAAATTGTAACATTCAGTAACTAACATTTTGTCTGTCTGTTACTTTTTAATTACTACCATTTATTGGCTTTTGGTTGAAGCCGGGGCTGTAGAAACGTAAAGTAATGCTGACAGAGAATTTGGCTTTTTTTTTTCAGACTGATCCGTAAAGTCAGTTGTGGTTCTTGGAAAAATGTTTTTATCCTCTAAAACTTTATCATCTTACCTTGCTCTACGCGGTGACATGTGCGTCGTTCTATATATAGATTGTATTTCGTGTAAAACGTTGGTCCGGAGTAATTACTCGTTTTCGTGTACACTTTGAGTTGGAAGATGGCACTGATTGCTCTGTGTGGAGATGCACAAAGCGGTGACGCGGCGACGACGTCGGCGGCGGCACGATGAACCCGACCACCCACGCCCCATTGTGGACACTCCATTGTCACTTCCTTGGAGGAAGCCCAGCTCCTAGCACAACTACACCATTCACTCTATTAATAGACTCTAGGCTGTGAACAAAAAGCAAGTTGAACGACTGCCGAGTGTTGCTAAGTAGACAAAGCGATTTGCTGAATAAATAATTACGCCCAAGCTCGAGCCGCGTTGACCGGAATGTGCGATTTCTGTTGACGTTGGGCATTACTCATTTCAAACACGGGACATATATTGCCTAGAAAGCTCGATTTAGGCCAGTATTTTAATACTTTTGTCAGTAATTATATCGGTTAAGTACTTTCATTATGCTGTCTATCGGTAAGAGATGTCGTTAAATTTAGTTCTATTTACGAATTAGAATGATTTGTTATATTTTTTTCTAGACAATATTTTCATGTAAGGTATCGAATAGAAAATTCAATAAATAGACTCGCGTAGTTTAATCCCAAAGCGACATAAGGAGAATCACTTTACCTATATTTCCCAATAGGAACCGAATTGGTATCGAATATTTTATGAGGATAACCAATGTACTGACAGGTTGGTAGACAAGTACCTCCGCTAAGTCTAGTGAACCTGATTGATATCTCTACATCACCAGTGTTAAATAATCTCTGTCCTCAAAGACATTTCAACATTGTCTAATTCAAGTTAAACTCACTGTTTAGTTCACGATAGTACAGCATTTTCGTCATAGTAAGGTCATCGATTGGTTATGATAGTGTGAGATTTAAAGTTCTCTGACGTCGTCGGCATCGTTGGCAACCGAACGTGTTGAATGTCAGGGTCAACGGGTTTTTACATAATCGATTATGAGCATATCTAACATCAGCGTATCAATTATAAATATTTGTTTCCACATTTATACTATAATATCATTAAACCACACTGAACTAGGCATATCGTTTGTATTGTTAATTATTTACATTGATATTTAGCAGGTAAAACCGCGGTAGTACGCATGCTCAATGGGTTAATTCTCGTCAGAAATGTGACCGTCCCGCTCGTAGTCACGCGTAATGTAAAGAGAGCGATATGCGCTCTAAACTCGCTGTGAGTAGGTATGCTCGTAGTACATAGCAGAACTGGACATAAACATGGGCCATACAGAATCATGACAACGGTTCGGAGAAGGGTATGTGGCAGTCAAATAACTCAGAGAGACTCCGTGTTGCAGAATTCATAGATCGAACCAGTACGTTAGAAAAAACACACCCGAAAAGCTCACGGTCCTGATTTAATGAACGCTGAGCTTAAGGAAAACGTACGCCTATTTTTCCTCTATACCCTTGAACATATTCTAAAGTAACTCTATTATGGTATACCAGGATACGAAAATACCAAAATATTGACCTATTCCACTAAAATGGATCGTGTTGTCCTAATTTAAAATACAGACTAAAATTATATATTAATTTATTAAATAGCTTCCTCCGAGCTTGTCGAAACGTAATATTAAAAATGTACAACAAATTATTAAATCGATATTCTATTTTGATATTTGTAGAAAATTTTCAACATGTGGACTAGGAATATTTAATTCTAAACCATTTTAATAAATTTGTAGTCTTTTTCTGAACATTTTTTCTCAACATAATTTTTATCATTGCCATATCCACACAACCTAGATGTATAACACATAATCTAAATAAACGCAATATCGGTGAATCGAATAAAAATTCATGGAATTCCACAAAAATTAATTGTAATAGTTTTAATGAGTAACAGTCATAAATTAACAAGTTCCTTAGATGATGTGTCAGGAAGTACGTAGGTATGGTGTGGTTATTAGATTTTATAATGTTGCGCCACATTATTAAATCAGCCACCTACCTACGTTACTAAAAGTTGTTTTTTTTGCCGCGATTTTTTACCGCAGCAAACCTTGAATAGTGGAAATCCAACGCACAGTCGTTTGGCAAGAACTTAAACTCAGGGCCAATGGGTATCGCATTCCCTCGCAGCGTCTAGTATATCGTACATTTTGTACAATTTACTTTTGTACGTTGGCACAGATTTGGTGTTTTTACGATACGGTAAAATACGGCCTATCCTTTACCTACTTACTTATTTTGTTATTTTTTATAAACAATTACCGCTGATGTATTTTCAAGTTACCAATTTTATCAAGAACGGTGTCTGTATCAGCACTAACTTTAAGATGTTTTCAAACCAGAAGGCGTTTGACACGACTTAATAATAAAGTCAAGACGGTAGACCCGCGTCCACACCTTAACGTATCGTCCAAAGCACAGATACATGGCCATGTAAAAAAACATGGCCGGTGACCCATCCAATTGGTGGTGTTCGCGCCCAATAGCTTAAACATACCGAATCTATAGCCCTCTGGAGGCTGCGAATATTTCGACATGTTAAAAAGCTCCTAGTCTTTATTCATGAAACTGTTTACAAATCTATTCCCTCCAAGTTGAAAGGAATCGGAGTATCCGTATACCCAAGTTCTTAAGTAGCAGAATACATTTAACGGGGAAACTTTTTAAACCTTACACGTTTATTCGTGAGCTGCGCTTCACTCAACCGAACAAGTTCAGTGCAAAACGTGTTCTCTCCGGATAAGAAATATCCATAGTATATTTGAAATCTTAATCCCCTAGTCTCTGAGAGTAAAAAGTATTAAGTAAATCTTAGCCAGTTGCAGGCAATTCATCTGGGAGAAAAATTTACTTTTTTGCATTACTTACTAGCTGACGCCTGGCAGATTCCCTTGTGTTTCTTTTGCATAGAAATCCCAGCTATTTTAAGTATAATAAAGTGAATTATCCTGTACCGACTAATGGAAACTTTATTATAGTTTTACATTTTGGCTCACTGTACTGTACCTAAATCAATAAGCATGTCCGGCGCTCCAGTAAATCATTGTATCATTGTGCCATAACACATGATTTAGCGACTGTTGATGTCGGCTAATGCTGTTGTGCATTTGTAACAAATTACTTAGCTAGGTAAACACTACACTCACACACACACATAATTTGTACGCACATCTCCTACTTCCGTATTTTTATAATTATTTTTACCTAAACATTATTTGTTGTGTGCAGCACAAGCCAAATAAATAAAAACAAAATCCAAAGATAAATAAGATCTAAAAAAATACACCCATTATTCCTTCCACTTGGAAATTAATAATGAAATTTCGTGTATTTTTATTACTTTGGATCTAATATTTAATTTATACTCTCATCCTCATCTTGTCTGAAGCCTCTGCAAAATGTTATTTCGGCTGTCTCAGTTGAATCGGCACAACGAGGGTCATTCCGAGGTATGCTTATATTTTTTTCCTAAGTTAACATTTGTTCTTCTCGTGTTGATTTTCTAGTACCTGTTTTATTTCATTATATAAATTTAATAAAGTTTAAGTAATATATTAATAATTTTGCTTTAATCGCATTAGTCTGAAACTCCACTACACTCGAAATGAAGCCAAAATCATGGAACAAGAAGCGTCTACAAAATAAATTCTGTGAATGTACATCTACATGCAAATTTCGCCTACAATGTAACAAGCATCCAATAATCCCAATGAATACCATCATGCCATCGGAATAAGCCAACGCAATGCACCCGCGTAAAGCTTGTGACATACAGCACAACAAACCGCCAGCCGAGTGCCACGAATACAATGTTGAATTACCTACCACATGTACTCGAAAGTTACAGTAAAAACCACGCAATACTTCAGTCAATACTGACAATAAAAAAGTTTCTACCAAGTGATAAGCGATAGATATCTCGTACCACGCTTTATAATCGGGTGCATTGCATTTAAATTAATGGGGGAAGACCACAAAAAACTGCCTCATGAATTTAAGCAGTATGGTGCGAACGTTTCTGTACTGGGGGGATATTGATCCGATTGCGCGCGCAACGTCTCCCCAAGTGTTTGCGGTCAGATGGAGGTATACAGATTGGCTTAGACCTAGCTGGAAGTTTTATGAGATTGTCTCCCCCATAAAGATCAACTAGAGCTGGCGATTTAGAGCGCGCCGGTTTAGTACAGTCGAGCGGTGAAGCGTTCTAGTCGCGTGCTAACTCCACTGAATCTTGCTCCGGTCTGTACCTTACTTAAACTGTAATGTTGGCACAAGGCATTAGGCTGGATCTAGTACATACACATGTACGTATAGCATGGATTACCCAGAAAAATATTTTGTAAACTAGTTGATGTTGCTGGTTTTGGGGTCGGAGCTATCAGCTGTGCGGGCAGTGGGCGGTACTCTGGCGCCAGCTTATCTGTCGCACTGATGCGTGATTGATCACTCACGTCGATCTGTGGACCCTCCTGACGACTTACTTACATTGCACCTAAGAGTTTACCTTGTCTTGCAACATACTCTTCTTTCTATGTACGTGCAGATGAAGGAACATTTCGTAAGAAACATTTAATTTGTAGTGTAATGAAATAAAATAAATTAAACGGAGTTGTAAGTACCGAGGCAGTTTCTGTACCTACTTCGTTTGATACGATGCTGGTTACTTATTCATCAGTTGATTAAAACAGGTTTACAATTAATTAACATCTTAGATAACCTGCGAGACTGTGAGCGACTGTGATACTACGGGTTTGAATTCTTTGAATGTTGCCTAGAATCTCGAGAGTTCACTAAGAAATCAAGTTAGCCATTCGTTCCGAGCAGGTCAGATAAATGGCTTGAACCGTATCCTTCTGACCAAGATACGCTCGGAGGAAACATCCTTGGAGATTAATCCCACTCCAAGACAGAAACAAGAGTTTGGTACACACGTATATATTGGATGTTGTCTTCCGAATACCGAGTTGCGATGCCGCCTTTGAATTTTATGGAAAAAATATGTGTGTAAATTATCTCGCTGTATCCTGACAGGGCCGGGTTGTGCTAGGTTGTCTGTCGTAAATGGGGAAAATAAAATACTCATCTGCCAAAGTGTCATTTAAAACGAAAAGCGTGGGCGTAACCAATAAAGAGCGGGGCGGACAACGCCGTAACTGTTCCGATACTCTATTAATTTTCGCACTTTATTTTTCTGAAAACAATTCCCTTCCAAATACGGCGCTGACCAATTGATTGGTGTTAATCGAATATAATATCGTGACAATGGCCGATACGTCCAGACTTCGACTTAACGTCAAAAGTATGATGAACTCCCTCGACTTATTAAATCTTAAGTAAGCTGTGGCCTAAATGAGTTCAATCAATTTCAGTGCTACATCAAATAAAGACTTATTTGATGGATTCGTTTATGGCCGAATAGATACGAGAGTTTTTTCCTCTGCATTTGTTTCTGCATTCGTTATCTTGTTAATTCATAGCAAACCTATCTTGCTATGAATTAAACTGTGTATTTTTTATCTAATTAAACTAACGAGTCGACTGTGCCTATGTGACCACAATGCAAAAACCACACTTGGCAGCTAAAGAGAGACAACTGGTGTGTAGGCTATGACCACACAGTATACTTGACTGACGTAACCTTGCTTGTCTAGTAGAGTGGGCAAGCAGTACGGCCGTGCGCTGCCGCGAAGCCGTTCTGACACTGTCACATTAGTTAATAGTTTACACGAGTAAAACAACGTCCATCTAACTGAATACTAACTCTATACAGATTTATTAAATTCTAGTAGACATCCAGTTTTTACACTATAATAGTTTAAAAAGATGTATTACTAGACTATATCATCCAGTACTACTGCAGCTTCTCAATATTAAAGATTTTTTCCAATCGCTTCAATAGTTTTGGAGCCTATTAATTTTTTTTTTTATCACTATGAACAAGCGTTGAATGTTGCCTAGAATCTCGAGAGTTCACTAAGAAATCAAGTTAGCCATTCGTTCCGAGCAGGTCAGATAAATGGCTTGAAACAAATAATAAAATAATTCCTCTTTACAATATATAAGTGTAAAAGTAGATACCTAGTTATTATTATATTTACATACTTAACATGTTCAAAGGTTATTTCAATGCTATACGTCGATAAACACCCGCACCTGTACTTTTTAGATAATTAGAATGACATAAAAGTTTTAATTGTTGGTATGCACTCATCATGGCGTCAACCGAGTCTAGTGAACATATCGTAAAACTCTATATTTACATATTAAAGTCCAAATTCGTGACATTTAACGCACATAATACATAGACGTACGTACATAGTTTGCAGTTTGCTCACAAAGCATTTCGCAACGTGACCATGTGCAGTGTTTGAATACGAATTGGCTGCTGAGGCTTTGAATTGTCATCTTCACCTTCCCTTGATTTCGGCGAGGCAAACGTACCCAATTGTTTATGCTGCTAGGCTTCGAATTGTCATCTTCACCTTCCCTTGATTTCGGCGAGGCAAACGTACCCAATTGTTTATTTTATTGCTAGCAGACTGTTTTTTTCCTTAGGGTAGAGTTGTCCCGTACAACATTTAAAACGGTTTTAGAAAGTTGTGAAATATTATACCTACGTGTTTTTATGACCACATTATTTTCTATCATCCCATATTCGCCCGACATAGGTCTCTCCTATTGCACACCACATCCGTCCACCTTGCCTGGTGGTCCTACTTTACGTTTGCCGAGACGCTGTCCCCACTCGAGAACTCTTTGACCCCAACGGCCATAGGTTCTACGACTAATGTGATAATTTAGTTCTTTCCCATTTTCATTAAAATCTCCAAAAAATATTTATCTTGATACGTTTCAATACAAGTTTCGGCTTGAGCAATAATGAGTGTTTTTCACGTTACCTTGACCATGTAAGCTTGCCTTTGGCTTCACTTGAACTATTTCAATAACGTATGTCATCGGTGAAATGTTACAAAATATTTAATTCTCAAGTTGCTTAAGAAAATCGACAGTCTTCGGGCAATAAATATGTTCAGGTTTTTGTGACATTTACAATGGAGTATGCAAGTGTAGTCAAGGCACTCGCCGTCGACATACGCTTTCTCAATACCAAGACGAGTTGAGCATTCTTGCTTTACGAATTTGGTACAACTTTATACTATACACACTACGCTTACAGTACTTGTTATTCGAGTACCTACGAAGCCAAATCCGAGCATAATTGAAACTACTCTACAAACTGAATACCGAGTCCCTTTTACGAAAGTGCCACGGCTATTGTGTGTGTATGTGTGTATTTACTTGCTTACATTCTATTTCAAAGAAACCCTCTATAGAATGAGCGTAGAAAAATAAAACACGAGTAAAGGAGCGAGTCGTCTTGTCTGCCAAATTCATTTTCTCTTACTTTGGTTTAGTTTTTCTCTACGAAGACTTCCTCCACGACGCCCACGCACTTTCCCTCTTTATTTCAACATTTTTATTCTGAAACATCCCAAAGATAATCGTCGGATTTAATTTCGTTTCGTGTATTTATTTCAATTAGCACGTTATACGGTGTATTTCAGTCTGACACAGTGAAATGCGAAATTAATTTATTATTAATTTTATGATAAATGTAGTTGTGTTGAGGCAATTACATTCGATGCAATTAAAATGTGTGTTGACCACTGCATTGTGCCAACATAAATTTACGGTATATTTATTTACTATCTTTATTTATAACACCATTCGGGATTTGAGTGAAATTGACATTATGCACATATTAATTTATAGACGGATAGCTCTGACAAAAACAGATATTAATAACATGCACGTTATATTTTCGCACTGGCAAACAGTATTTTGAATAATCGAGGTTTCCGTCGGGAAATTATGCGGGAACTCAACTGGAAGAGAATGAACGGAGGTTAATATTTTAGTATATGCATCTCCCCCAGAACTCGGTGGAATTATAATTTTATGTTTACCTATCTTTTGTCGGAAGATTGTTGTGTATATTGGGTAAACTTGTGCTGTTAAGTTAATATTAACATAAACACCACGTGCGTAACCTTATAGTACGTTGAATAGTAGCTTAAGATACAATGTCTCTTGACAATACGTAATTGTAAAATGTGCACTGATGGTATTATAGCTTTAATACACACTAAGTCGCTTCTAATCTCAGTTATCGATTAAACAGCTTTTTTCATTGTTTTACGTCCCAGACCAGCATGGGAATAAATGAATACAAATAATTTTACTTACAAATCTCTCGGCCAGGCTATAGAAAATTATATTTAAGTCACGGCAAAAATAACCATTGTCATTCCGTTTACCTGCTCGTCTGAATGGGACACGTTATCAGTTGTTGCGTTTGTTCAACGAGTTGCTATTCATCATTTTGTTCCGAATTATCAACTAACGTACTTCTTTATCTTCGTTTCAGGTATGAACCGGAGTCACTTCGGCAAACTTTGGGATGAGTTTCGCGGAAATACTTGGCATCGTGTTGGTGTCTTGTTCCGAAACTTCCCCCAGCTAGATGTCATTCCTTCTAACATCTAACTCGTACGGTATACTATAACAACAACAAGATATTCTTTCGCAGTTTTAATGAGTCCAAAAACTTATTTCTCTAGTTATTCTTACTAAAACGCCTGCGTCGTTGGCCCGAAGCCGGTTCAGCGATTCCTTTTAATATTGGAAAAATCTTTAAAGGAAATGTATGTCCCCCATTGAGTGCGACACCTGTCGCCTACTGTGAGTAACGGTCACGATGCGGATCTCATGAAAAACTTGCATATGAATGTGCATAACGGTGCATCTACCCGTCTAGAAGCTACTATCTCCTTTCCTTTTATAGACACTTGTCAGTGACGGGCGAATCGATTTGGCAAGCAAACAAACGCTGAATAAGCTTGATGCGTCTCCCGCTCCCCTTCTCCACCACTCGTGATAACGACTGTCTACTCAATCCCTCGATACGCTTGGGATTTTGAATACCTTGAAAGCGCTAATGCTCTCACCTACACCTACTTTCTAAGATGTTTCTCTGATTTATGTGAGTTTTAAGTTAACACAAGAACGAACGGCGGCGGTACGGTAGCGACTACGTGAACGCTTTTCCAGAAACTGTACTAAATAGCGTCTGTTGTTTATCAAGTTGTATGTAGTTCCTGCCGCCAAACCGGCGTTTCCAATCCGAAATATCGAACAGAATTAGTACCCTCGGAAAGTATTGCTCTGCTCCGGCGAAAGCATTTATTTATAATTCAATATCCTTCAGAATTTCAACCGCCGTTCGTAATTGGTTTTTGATGCTTCGATAAACTGAAACAAAAAGCTAACTTTGTTAAATCCACTTGAACTGTTTACATAGAATTTTAATGCTTACTATCCGGGAAGTTTGAAACTCGAGAAGCTATCTTTTTCAGCTTAAACATTTTTCGATCTGTGCACCACACTGCTCTGATGCTGCAGTGAAGTTTTTCCGCTGTTTGTTAATTACGGTTTGAGTATCGTATATGTGGATGTTGTTATTGATAGGAAAAATGTAACGGAACGTGTTGTGTGGGGGGAAGCAGTCGCGCAGATGTGAACGATGCGGGCCGGCCGCGCTACGCTCGCTCGTGAGCCTGGCAGTTGCCGTCAAGCGGTGCAGCGCGCGCCAGCTCTCGCGATACGACATAGTGCCCAGTTATGTGCGTTCAATGCATCCCTCCTTCCGTTTACCGTACTATGGAATGTTTATGTGCTGTCAATTATTGACAATTGTGATCTAGTGACAATTGCAGCCGTCTTCCTGGATTCATTGCGGTATGTCGACCCAGATGTTACAATTTTTGTTCTCTTATCATTTCGCGGTCACAGTGTTGTTTCGTAAACTGTCGCTCTTTTTCTTGCAATTAGTACGTAACACCGATAAGTTTTCAAAATATTTTAAAACGTTTAATATTGTGATTTTGATTATGTTTTAGTTTTACTATGTTTACCTGTTAACAGTACTTTGATATTGCAAAGGTTTTTTCCAGATTATAATAACTTGATCGTTATTTCCTTACTTTAACCTTGATATTGAGTTAAGAGATAAATACATACTTAATAGGCTAGACATTGATTAAATCACTTGTCTCGCCTTGCTAAGGAGGGCAAGTCTGTGAATTTCTTCCTTTCTATTTTATGCGTTTCCATCAAGATTTACGCAAAGTCTGCCATCATTTGATGATTGCTAGTCAATATTGCAATAGGCATTCGTGATTTATAGCTATAGTTCTTGTGGCCCCTCGCTAATATAGTTGCTGCGTTATCAACGACCTTTACACTTCTTAATGAGACCGAGACAGCTGATAAAGAATAGTTCTGACGAAATCAAAGGGTCTTCGAACGGAACTTATGGTCTATTGTTCCACAGTTGTATCGGGAGTGAAAATCCTACAGAAATAGCACGCAGCCAACCTAATTAAAGGAATGTATCATTAAGCCTTACGAAACATTGCGAACTTTTGCCCAACGTATCATTGAGCGGACTTGAAGTTACTGTGGGGACATAGCTACTGAAAGTGGAAAGCCTTGGTACAATCGAGCGGCCGCCCGATAGCTCAACGCTCATTTAGTACGGCGTTTGTACAAATATATCTACATACAACTATTTAAGTACGTGAGCAATTATAACTTTAGGCGAACTAGGTACAGCACGTCCGAGATTTATTATTGAAAGTACAGCGATGTTTTCATGTTTTCTGCTATCTGCTTACAGCGGAGGGGGCACGTTGATAAGTGCGATTTTGGTAATTTATCACTTGTGACACGCACGGAATGAAACCAGAGCGACCTTTAGATGTTTATTATAATAATAAAGAGCTCAGTTTACATTGAATCGTGAAGTTTGATTAGTCAAAGGTTATTTTTAACGTTCTATAAAAAAGCGTTTGACCACCATTCTGCCTGATGTTAAGCAGCTGTGTGGTCTACAATGGAGCTTATTTTATTCATTAGGTACCTATTTACCCCTGATTTGAAGACCTCCAGACTACACTGTGCAAGAAACTCGGGTGGTACTTGTCCTCTACAATGACTTACATGGGCATTTTCTTGAGAATTTGTTTACAGATTTGCTAAACATATTTTTGTTTTGGGTGGGGTTCGCGTGTAGCTAATTCCGAACCGGCCAAGTTTGATACGAGCTTGCCAGTAAATTTACTATAGAGCTTTGAATAAATTTCTGAGCACAGTTTTATATTTTCATTGGCCTGAATGGTAGTTGCCTACTATGTTATGTAAATTCCCTTTATACATATTGTACAAAATAAATGACTGAAATCGTTCAGTGAAACAATATTTCTGTCACATGAAAAATATGCAACATCTACTTACAATCTTAGGTTTTTATTGCTTTTGAATAATTTAGTTAGAACGGTCGGTAGTAGTACCTACCAAGTCTGGAAAAAATCTATTGATTCGATACAATTTATCGCATTACCTATGTTTTATTATTTTTCATAATGACCGTCTCTATTTTTAACTATCGAGTACTCTGTGAATAATTCAAGTTCCATACATTTACCATTTTCTGGCGTTCAATAAAATTCAAAATGAAATTGAAATTGAAATTTTTTTGGGACTTGTAAACTACAATGATATGACAATGTTAATAGAAAACCATGGGGGATAGTTAATTGCTCTAAATTATTGCTATTGAACTCACAAGAATATGGAACCATCTAAAAAGTACTTTTTATACACTATACTTTTTTACATACTATGTATGCTGCCATCCCAGTCAGGGTACTGTGGCATTCTTTTTAAATCCCAGATCAACACGATACCACCAATTAGTCCAATCTCGACGTCGTTGTACTGTTTCATTGTAACAGATAGATGTGTTACTACTATTATAATCTTTTTTTATTTTTGTTTAGAACAGACAAACCTAGTTTCCGTGCGAGTTCCCTAGTAATAAAGCTTTATAGGAAAGCTTTCAGAGCACGCAACGTTTCGTGTTAAAATTCAAAAGTGGAAAAACGTTAGCACAGAATGGGCATAGGTTAGTTTGTGTACAGCCGAACAAGGCTTATGTGAGTACTGGCCAGTTATGTTTGATCCTTCTTCTGTTATATTTTTTTAATAGAAAGGATTCAGAAAAAAATAAGTTTTGTTATGTCAAAGCTGTCCAGGGTCACTAACACGAATCTGGATGCAAATAGAAAAAAAACCTTTGTAGTACGTGCGTTGCTAGGTGCTTCTGGAAGTTGTAGAATTTTTACTATAAGTGAATGTTTCCGCATATAGTATTTTAAATTAAGAAGTGTTTTCAAATTTAGTTTTTTGACCTTGACTTCACGGACTCTGAATTTGATGGAAGTGGTAAGATTTTTCTTTCGAAAATACCACGCGGTTATAATATTGATATTGTTTGTTACGTATTAATCTAAGTACCCAATATATCATAATGTGTTTTACTTAATCTTAAACCTTAGAGAAATATAATTAATACATTAGTCACTATTTCGAATAAATTAACCATGAATGTCTAAAAGTTACGAAATTTCCAAATTCATTAGTAGAAGCTATACTAATTAGTACAATTTAGATAACAATTAGACATAATTCAGTATCTCTCATTATATAACTACTATACCTATCTATATACATACAGAGGTCACAATAATCAGCAAAATGTAAACATTAGGGACTCGTTTACCTTACGAAGGCCTAATATTAAAAGTAAACTCAATTCACGTTTAAGTTTCTCATGAATTACGGTTCATTATTGATCATTAAACTCACTTAGCGGAAAGTAAATTTTGCTCGGTGAAGTTTCTCAGGCGTTCGCATGAAAAATATATCGTATTCGTACATGTTCCGATCGACCTTTTATAAAAAAAACGTACAATAATTTCGTTTTTCGTTAATATCGGAATAGTTAATTTTCATTTCATCATTTTATATAATTTATGTGTTGTCCACCGTATACACGCAGTATAGTATACCCCGCGAGTGTATAAATAATATGTCATTATAAGTGAGTAATTTAAGAATTACCTTGTCTTATCAAAATTAATCTTACTGAGAAGTGTTGATGTAGGAGTTATTGTTCATAGATGTTGTCATTAAAATGTGTCTCACCTTATGTATCGCGCCTGTCTAGATATAGAACAGAGACTGCATCGCCTTTCCGGTTGGCATGACCCTTTTCGTCTCTTCCAAATTCATAATCTATAAAATCATATTTTTTTACTTAATGCGGTACAATTCATAGTACATACTCGTCGTATACGGTAACACATACTCGTTGGTGTTTCTTCATTTATACTTACTATTGATGTCTCTTTCCATCAGAACATACAATCTACTAGCTGAACCGGAAAACGTTGTTTTACCAGTATACCTTATATGTTATTCTAGTTTATAAGCTATAATGCTGCCATATTTCAACAAAATCATTCCAGTACTTTTTGCGTGAAAGAAGGACAAACAAAAATCCATACATCCATCCAAACTTTCGCATTTTTGTTTATATTATACGTATATTAATAGTAGGACTAGCTGACCCGGCAAACGTTGTTTTATCAATAACAGTGTATCCCTGCGATTATATGTATGTATATACATGTAAATCTTCCTTTCAAATCATTCAATCTATTACAGAAGACAGAATCGAAATCCGTTGCGTGGCTTTAAAGATTTACGCATACATAGGGACAGACAGCGGGAGGCGACTTTGTTTTATACTATGTATAGATTTGGAGTGGCCTGTATCCTTATACATATCTGTTGTAAGTATGCGTATTTTCGTCCGCTCCATATGAACATATTACAATAGAAAGGAAAAAGACATAGCCAGAGGACGATTAATACGCTTTATATATTGCTGTATTTAAAAGGTTTCTTGAAGAGCAATTTTATTGAACATTGAGAATCATCCATCGACTAATCATCAACCTATATTTGTCCACTGCTGGACATAGCCCTCCAATTGCACGCCAACTTCTGCCAGCCATCTTTCGATTCGAATTCGTACACTACGTTTAACGTTTTACCGCATAATTTGCTTAGCAAGTGTATCAGCCTACCCCGCTCCCGGGATTAAAAGGCGTGACATGTATTTATTATTATGCTTTCATGTAAAATATCAAAATAGCGTTAAAAGCGTGAGTACGTACCTAATGTTAATTTAGAGAAATTGACATTTAAGAGAGAGCCTTTCAAAATGTATATAACGACTCTTAAAACTAATGAGTAAAATTACCAGTGACAAGCACTCACATTGCATTTCTAACGTACCTAACTCTGCTTAAGTGATTTTGAGGTTACCAATGCTAATGTTACCCTCATTTGAAATGGACTTATTCGACTAAAGCTACGTTGATTGATTGGCTGTTGAATCCCGGGCCCGAATGACCGATTTAATCTGAACTTAGTTTACCCGTTTACGTGATATTGTATCTGTATACAATTCCATTTACCGAATTTACTGAATTCTAGTAATATTATAAACGCGAAAGTTTATTATTCTTTTAGGCAAAAAGTACTGAACTGATTGCAATGTTAGTTTGCAATAATATAGGGGTTTGTCCCACATTGTTCTATGGAACAAGTGTCTCTCTCCCACTTTTCGAAATAAAAGGACACACTTCATATTACCGAATATAATAAATCTTACTAATATTATAAACTCGAAAGTTTGTTATTCTTTCACGCAAAAAGTACTGAACTAATTGCAATGAAAGTTTGCAATAATATGGAAATACTCCATAGAACAAGTTTCTCTCTCCCACTATTTCTAGAGAAAGAAAAGGACGAACCCACTAACATTGTTCGCTGTCATGTTCTATAAAATAAATGAGAATTACCGTAATATATCGCATATGTACATCAGAATTATACATATAGCATAATTTATCCCGAAATTCCCACGGAAAGGGAATAAATTGCGGGTAACATCGCCGGACTACAGCTAGTTTTTACTAAACCCATGTTATATTGATTAGATTGATTGCTCTGTCCTGGATAATTAGCAACGTGTCTAAATTGAATTGAGCCCACGCGAAAACTTTTCGCATATTGGCAGAGTCCGGATATACTTTCTGTTATATCTAGGGTTTTTCTACACTTTTTTCCTCTGCTCTGTGACAAAAGCTAACAATGTGTGCTGACTTTTTTGACAAACGTTCGTTGCGGACTGTGTAAACAAAGCTTCGTTAGAAACCTGGGGATATTTTGCACGGCGGCGCCTGCAACACTCTAGAACTGTTGCAAATTATCAACTATCGCTCGCTGTTTTATTAGTTTATCTTAGGTGACGGCAAATTGTTAATGAAATTAGACTGTTACATTTAAATGACATTAATTCTACATCCCAATCTAGGCCTTATTTGCGCAGACAGTATTTGGTGATAACACATTTCATAACATAAACAAGTAACTGTTAAGGTAACGCTAGGTCAACAGAAACGTGTATGTAGGTATTACAATGACAACGTGCGCAGTAACATCGTTAAGAGAACGCAGCAGTCACTTTTCGTCCGATAACCGCACGGATAACATTTGACCCCATTCCCAATCCGTCATCCAGTCCATATAGGAAAAAAAAGACGAGTAGATACACGCACTGCCATTTGGGTCTATTGCGACGCGATTGACACAAACGTGTCCTACAGTAACAGCTCACATTCCTAGTATTTGTGAAACCCGATTTTTCCGACTGCCGAGTTCCATTTTAATAATGGAAAAAAAATCTCATCGCGCCCACTAGATTTATTGCTGCTTTTGAATGTGGCTAAAATATCAAAGGAGAGGCGAGCCGAAAATTTATATAGCTTTTTTTATCTGGTAGGTAGGAATTGTGTGGCGGTAGGCGAGCTTTCATTTCGCTGAAAAGTGCAATTTTCTCCATTCACTATTGCCGCGCAGTGCAATCGTTATCGCCTATTCGCCGTCATGCCGCCTATTTCCTAATGGCTGCTTCGCGTGCATTTTCTATACATATTTCTAGTCTAGATCTTTTGCTTATTATAGCAGGTTTTGATAAATCGAAAGAGAATTGGATTCTCCGTTTTATTACTTCATTCTTAAATAGCATAAACTCGGCCCTAAACGAGTTACACTAGGTACACGATAATAACTAGAAAGAGGTGAATACTAAGGTCTACACTACAGACTTGTTTAATATTTCATTGAAAACCATTGTAAATAATCAAGATGTTCACTTTGTCCAATTTCACAAAGAAGCCTGAATGTGCCGCTGAATGTATAAGGAAACATTCACCAAACGTACAGCTCAACAGATAGATGGAAGCCGTATTGCAGCCCCGATTTTCACACAACCCCGACATTCAACAGCCAAGCATTTTGTATGTGTACTCAAAGTATATGAATATCATCAAGCTATTTTTCGCCTTAGTTGTAAAAAATGCACCGTTTAAAGAAGACACCTTCTCCCGAATCAACTTCCAATGCAAGTACATCCAAACATACCGGGCCATAAACAAATAATAAAGTAAAGCTAGTAAATATCATGCCCATCGCTTGATATGATAGTGTCTCGATGAATTATTATTATTTTATTGATGTTTTATCGATTATTGCTTTCAGTTAGCGATACGATGGTCACGAATGTGCTCACAGTCGGCTGCCTCCCACCCGTCTGTTGACCGATAGCCTGCACAATTTCATCGCTACACAATCTAAATTTTATTGTAACTTTTCCCATGACTTTGAAATAAATTTCACCATAGTTTGTTTATTAAATTCGTCGAACGATTTGACAGAACGACGTGTCACAAATTTGTCATGTTTTGCATGAGAGATTAAGTTTCAAAATCGAACAAATTTTGAAACTATCACTCCTACGAGTTATATGGTAAATTCGCGAGTGAAAAAAGTAACTGTCACCCCACTAATATTCTCATCAGAATGGTTTTGTTATTAATTTGAAAGAGAAATGTCAAATTGTACTTCGGAATTAAACAGACTATGCACATATTTTACTGTTTCTTTTGAAGTCCTCAACTTGTATCCAATGTACTGTCGCTTCACTACAGACTTATCAAACGGTAAACAAATAGACCTATTGATAGTTTGAGTGAACAAATGAATTGAGAGTTATCTTTAACGAGTTTGGGCTGTTATGATGCAATGTTTCGACATGCCAGTACTATATCATATCCATAACATACGTACAACATAATTAATCTCGAAATCTTCACCATACATACTACAATTACTACTGTAATTAAAGGCTATTTGAAAATTCCCATATAGGTAGGTAAAAATGTAATTTTCTATATCCTAAAAACACACCCTCGTATCTAAGAAAAAACACGAAAAGTTTTTCACATTACATATAAAAATATCACCAGGCTTTAAATGTACCATGTGACCCACGCAAACATCTAAAGATTCCAATCGTAAGTTACTCACTATTGTTGTGTATCTATAACAATTTAACTCGGAGCTAAAAATCTAACAAGTCCTCTCTCAAATCGATTTTATATGCAAATAGTTGAATCGCTATCAGGGAATATCGACTATCATCGTCCCATCCAATCTCGACTAGAAGCAATCTCCGTTTTCCACAACGTCATCGGCAACAATTGCTACCTTTATTAAACCGAGTAAAATTTTGAGACTCGACGTCCAAAAGAAGATTTATTATTAGAATTTAGGAATATGTTTAGTTCTGAAGTAATATTTTCTTATACTGAGGTTGAAAGGCAGAATGATTCCACCGCAACACAGCTAATTGCAGCATTAGGTCGATACGTAACGCTTATAAATCATATAATGTCACGCAAAGTCGTGAGGGTAATATTGATGATAGAAGACGGACAAGATAAATGTCGCATTTGTCTGCAAACAATGGCAGCTTTCAACCCCCCGGGGATAACCATCTCGCTTCGTCCTGCACAAGCTAGCACGAGGCAAAAAGAATACCTCTGTTCTCTATACTGAGCTAAAATAGAAATGTCGAGTAAGTGCAGTGAACGAAAAAACGATAACTTGTCTTGGAAAATTTTGACTTTCAGTTCGATTTTTATTAAGATTTTAGTTATTCTAAGACAAGTGTTTTTTTTAACTATCTATCTACACACGTCAAAAGTGTCTGGGGATCAAGAACATTTTTAGACAAAATAAAAAAAAACTAATTTATTTAAATCAAATCTAATCTTCTGGATTAGTCTCCTACCTAATTCCCCATGCATGTGTCAATGACTTATCACCACATTTTGAATAAATTATGAATGAATTCAGTTTTTGTAAAATATATTATTGATTGCAATCTTCTAAAATGTACTTGATCCCTAGACACTTTTGATGTGTGTACTACAGAGCCTGGTGGTAGTAGCCATGAAGTGTGATTTACCGGGTCATATTTTCCAGCAGTGGACGTTATGTGGCTGATGACGATGATGATTATTATTTCAACCGTAGTCATTTATACTGGTGGTACTGAATGTTCTTGCGCCAGAGACCCTAGCGTCCACGTTTATTTATTGATTTGAGTTTTGTGATATTTACCTCGTCGACAAGTGGCCAATCCAACTGCTACATATTTTCAAGTCGCTCGAAAGCCTTAACTCAACCTAACTATTAATGTCAAGACAGTAAGATGGTTGTACCAATTAAGAGATGGGCAGATAGTTTCTTGTCAGTTTATCAGTTCTGGGAACCTTGCCATGGGGACATTAATAGGCTCCTTTCCGTACTGATCTAACTTTATTACCGATTACCAGGTGTTGTTTCAATATTCATAATTGATTTCAAATAATATCAATGCAATTTAATTTTGCAAAAGGCAAACGTTGTTTTGGCAATTGTCCTTATTAATAGTGTTTCCTTATTATATGTATGTACGTATTATAGATATAAACCTTCTTCAAGAATAACTATTATCTATTAAAGAAAACCGCATATCTAAATCCGTTGCGTAGTTTTAAAGGTCTAAGCATACATAGAGGGACATACAGTGAGAGGCTACTTTGTTTTATTTATACTATGTATTTATTGACAAAGGACCACAGCTTAACGTGTCCGTCCCAAGCACAGAAACGTAAAAAAAACACTTAATTGCTCGGCTACGAACTAGTGCTTCGATTTGTGGTATCTACTAAAAATAAAAATAATTAAGACGACAATTTTATAATAACTCGAATACGAAAATACGAATCTCCGAGAATTCCCTGCCCATAAATACCTGCACAATGTGTTACGTAACGCATACGAAGATGACCCTCTTGGAACGGTTTTTTTCCCCGTGTCCTCGGTGTTCCATTACCAAGGGTCGCCGGGATAAAGAGCCGCGCACAGGTGGCGTGTGTACCCGCAGGTGGGTCGATGACACCACCAGCTCTCAGGTAGCAGCATCCCCCTTAGCTATTTCACATAATTTTTGAATTGAAGAATTCATTTAAGAAACACGTTTGCAATGACCTCATGTGTTCGTCTGTTGTGTTGAAACTGGAAATGCAAGTGCGTGAATACAATGATAATAATATAAGCAAAGGACAAAGTTTCGCTTGCCTTGTTTTCAGTAATGTAACTGCGCCACTCCTGTACCTCTTTATATAGAGTAGAATCCATTCTATTACTGGTCAGAAAATAGACGATAAATATTTACTTGTTAACGGTTACCGAAGGTTGGGTCGAACCTTGAAAATTTAACTTTAAACATCAACAAAAAAATACAGTTTTCGAATGGACATCTCAGAAAAGATGGTAGGGCTGAAAGTCATTGTCAGGCATTGAATTCGAAATGTGTACTGAAAACAAAGAGCTTTTACCTGTGTTAACTCTGTCTGTAAATAATGCATAAAGACAGCTAAATGCTAGCTTGGTATGTATCTTTTACCAAACTCTACGTTAAACATAAGACAATGTATAATTCGGTAATAGAAAATAACAGTCTTTTAACCCCCGACGACGTAAAAAGTGTGGTGTTATAAATTTGACGTCTCTGTCTGTGGTATTATAACTCTCGAACTAATAAAGCTATTACAATAAGGATTCTTTTGTTTGAAAGCTGATTTGCTCGAGAGTGTTCATAGCTATGTTTGATCCATATCGGTTCACCCATTCTATGTTATGGGGGTTGAAAGTGGGGAAAAAATTGTAAATATGTCCAAGTGGGGTATCAATCAAATGAAAGAGCACGAAGCGTATATTTTTAAAATTTATTTATGAAATGAAAATTGCATAGATGGATTTGTTCAAAAGTTATGGGGGTTGAAAGTGGGAAAAAATGTCAAGTTTATACAAATATGTTCAAATGGGGTATCAAATGAAAGGAAACGACACAAACATTTAAAATCGGGCTTTATAAAATTTGCAATATTATAGTTATCAATACTGTCTACAATTATGTACCTATACGTATATGTATTCAATTTGTACCAATGTAGAAAACAACAGTAAAACCATCACTTTTCTACTCTTCGTAGGTAGTATCTTTATTTATACTGAGTTTATGTTAAAGTGAAAAATTAGATCAACTGATGGTTTTTTTTCGTCCAAAATTGCTGGCTTATTAGTGGTGAAAGTAGTTCAACAAAGTGGCCAACTGTTAGTCAATGACTAATATTTGGCAATTACGTTCACATGTATGTAAATTAGATAGTCTTGCGCCTCACCATAATGCTAGCTGTTCCTCGAGGTATTGTCTTGCACAACTCTCAGAAGATGAGATAAAGAAACGCTCACTGTTCGGGGAAATGCAAACACGTGTACCTACTGGTGTGAAACAAACCGTTCTTAGTAATCTTGTAACTGTTTATTGTCTGCGGCTAGTGCTTTAGCAACAATGACTGCTGAGCATTTTAAATAGAGATAGTATCGTAGAAGCATAGAAGCTTTCAATCTAAAAAAATCCTGCACAACTTTTTGTACGTTTTCTTGTAGAAACTAAAATATAAATATTCACCTATTTTTTATTACGGCACTATTCCTATTTGAATGTTATGGCTTTCGTAGTCGACAAAAATGAAGTTTCCCTAGAGCGACCCTGAGGATGCAGGCCATGGTGGCGTGGGGGAGGCGAGGCCGCGGGGCGCGGCCGGGCGGCGCGAGTACCTGCGCCCGCGATGCGCACCTCCGCTGCGGAAACGTCAGGTAGCAGCGCGCACGCCGGCCCGCGCGCGGCTCAGTGCGCGCGAACCTTCGCCGCCGTTCGGTACTGTCCGCGGCGCGTCTCAGCACGCGCGCAACAACACGCGATGCATACTGGCCTTTTAGTGAAGTGAACATTACAGTGCATACACATACAATATTGACGACATGTCCTGCGACAAGAGACTTAAAGGGGCTCGGTGCCTCGATCTGCGGTGAGTTCCATGCCGCTAAATCTTGTGTAGGAACACTATACCACTCCTTTGTTATAACCACGCTTCGGCTAACATGTGTTTGTCTCTTTTTAACGTGCACAACACGGTGAGGCAAAAGATGCATTCGTTGTTTATTTTACGGTACAATGATCCTTCACGTTCACGACTACTACTCCTAAAGTTTTAGTTAAAACATTTTTAAGCATAATGTCTTCAATCTGTCGAAATATTGTGGAATAAGGCCTTACGTTAGTCTCAAGTACAAAGCCATTTGTGCTGCGACCTTGACAGACTAGAAACCAGCGAACCGTACGCACGTAATCTCTACAAAATTTGGTGGTCACGATTCTCTCTTTAGACCTTATATAAACTGTTGGCGGATACAACTTAATTCTGCTTATTGAGACAACCCAAATTATGTTTCAAAGAATGCTCGCCGTTTTGCTTCGCCTTGTCCCGGGACTCTTTATGTGCAGCGTAGGTAGAGTGCTGTACAAAAAGAAATCTCAAAAGCTATTGACACAAAGGAAGTTGTAACTATAATAGTTGTCCCTGAAAGCAGTTGGTTTATGGTGTCTGGAATGCAGGCGCTAGGGCAAGAGTGGCACGGCGGTGCGCTCGCAGATGTGGGCCGGCACTCCCCGCCTCGGCTCCCGGCCTTGAAAGGCTCTTGACCAGGCCACAGCCGAGCCGTATTTATTGCAACCTCCACGAACACTACCGACCACGAGGTTATTCACACCACTCTACCCTCACTTTGACTCCAAAACCGCAAAGATACATATATACATACATAGACCTCTCCTTGGGTGTTATTCTCACGATCGTGCAGTAATGAATAAGTACAATACAATATTACGTCACTGCTAAGCGTATTTCCGCCTTCAAGTTCGGTAGTTAACTATGTGAGTCACGCTATAGACTGTTCGTGCACATACGCTATTATAACATTGTTAGATGATTTCCACTGCAGCTGTTTTCGAATCGCCAAGTTTCGTTTTCGCAAAACGAGAGTCATAGGCGAGCTATAAATACGCGAGGTATCTTTGCCGGAGACATGGCCTGCGATCAACGAATGACCGAATGGCCTGGGTGAAGGACATACATCTAGAGTTGTTACTCATTCCCACAGGGCGCATCGGTAAAGTCGGCCGTACTAGTCGGGGCAACGCCTCCGAAAACTAGTTCTCAAAGTTTATCCACTTTTGTTTTCCTCTGCAATTATCTACAGAGTATCGAATGTCCGATGCACGTATGCAAGTACTTGAAACGGTACTTGTATATTCCTTTCTACAAACATTGTGACTGCGACACCAAATTTATGAGGTGTGTTGAATCAGCTGCCTTTAACCATATGGCTGATGTATCCTCTCTTTGTATGGCAAATAAGGACACCGCAACGCAATACTTTCTCTGAACAATTTATGACATGGACGTATTTTAGTAACAACTTGGTTGATGGCCCGAATTTCACAATGGTTTCTCCATGTGATGTTTATTGGCGATTATTGCTTTATGCCTTTATGTTACACTCTTACAATTATGAAAATGTTATTATTTGCCAATAACCACCACAAAATTCACAACGCAATGTTATTTGACGTCTCATAAACTTCCAAAAATATCGAATTCTTAAACTCTACTTTAATCTCTTATACAGATTGTATTATCTCGACATCCTCGTAAAACTTCCAATTGTAGATAGTACACAATGCACACATTGTAAAGTTTAGAACATAGTTACACAAAGTTTCTCTTTTAGCGTGGTTGCTATCGATTTTCTTGCATTTGGGCAGAGCTAATTAAAAGCAAAAGCTGTGCTAGTAGAGTGCGTGAAAGTTGTTAGTGTGGGGCAGTTTTTGTAGACAGCAGCTGGTTACCCCACGTGACTGAGTCACGTCCTGCCGCGGCTCCTGCCTGCCCTTCACCGAGCGGCGGGGTGCGTGTCGTTGACCCCGGGCTCAGCCCCAAACACGTATGCCGCAACTACGATTCATACATTGCCCTTTTGTATTTCCCATAATTTATTGTCTCTTATTCATATAATCCATTCCAGCGATCATTTTAGTTGCACGCTTCACGATTATACATTTGGCACAGCGTACGTCTGTCACCAAGTCTTTCTTTTTATTGCATTCCGTTCAATAAAAATCAATAACGACGTCATATTTTAACCAAATACTCAGCAGTTTATTCACATAGATGTGTGCGTCAGTAACACAACGATGATGAATCTCATTCGAGTTACATTTTCCTCCATTTGTAATAAGAATCGAATGAGTTGAATGCACGGAGCAAAGGAAAATTTTGTCCGAAACCATGTTGTGCTAATTACTTGCAGTATGAATTGATTGATCCTAACTAATTTCCCGCAAACTTTTACTTAACTCGGGATAAGCTTCCCGCCGCTGCCCTTAATTTATCCTTTTTCTTGCCAGTTTGCGTGAATTTTTCTCAGTATTTAAGTTATCAATAACCGTGGCTGCCATTGGCAACGTTGCAGCTCACAGTTCAGCGCCTTATACCGGTTTGCCTCAAGCCGACGACGCATTGTGATCCTTCTCAGGAAAAGAAACTTGTCTGTTGTTTTGTTGTTTTCTTCACGTAAACGATCGACGACGATATTGAAAGTTGTTTCGTGCTTTGTTTCTCGCCTTTTGTACTGTTATTATTAGTATTTCCCACTGTTGCTTCACAAAGTAGTGGATATTACATCAGGATGTCAAGTGTAGATCGTTAGATGCGGATGAGGTGGAGGTATCATCGTTGCTAGTCACGCCACGCGCCGCTGACGAGCGTCTCGACGAATGCCACGATTTCCTGCTTGCCGTCTACACTCCGGCCATACTTGTTATTCGGCACATTTTACAATAAAACAAAGGAATAATTTCCACGGCCCAATTCCAATCTTTCTTCGCAATTTTGTTGAGAACGCACCATCGGAGAAATACATATACAATGATGAAACATGAATAATTCAGCCAGACCCTGCTCTGGAACGTCCTGACAAGGCGTGGGTTAGACCAGCCAAGTGTGGAATCAGCCCTCCCTCCTGACTCGCCTCTCAATTTTAGCCATGACTGGATACCAAATCATCCAGCTATTTCATATTAAACATCGGCCTCGCAGCCATCAAGACCTTAATGTTAGGTCTTTCCATTTCTTCGTGTTTTACGTTTTTTTAACGTTCGATGAAAGTGCTCGAAGTTTTATTACCAGTTAAATGATGAAATGGTGCTATTTTCATTAAGACGTGTTTCGAAATGTATTTGAGAACAAAAAAGTGTATACGGAAAACGGCTCTCGTCGGCACACTGATAACAAAGTTCTCGGAAAGAATTTAACCTCGTTGGATTTCTGGGTCCAAAAAAAAAAGACCTTGTAACCATAGCTTTTCTTTGTGAAGGCATTAAGTTAGGTTGGAATGGTGCTTATCTTGTACCGGAGCGGTCGGTGGTCGGGGGTCGGACACCCGCCCCCGGGGGCTTTGTCCCACAATCCTCCAGCCACTTAGAAGATTGCCCGCCATTGTTCCACTCCACGCCGACTCTTATCTTAGCGCCTTGCCGCTGATTACAATGTCACACTCCAACAAATACACATTCCCGTATTTACATCATATTAGCAATG
Organism: Conopomorpha cramerella; assembly: GCA_012932125.1. NCBI lineage: Eukaryota > Metazoa > Arthropoda > Insecta > Lepidoptera > Gracillariidae > Conopomorpha > Conopomorpha cramerella. The sequence continues at coordinate 59,230 of SJJU01000365.1, forward strand.
CACAAGCGCATGGGTAATTCATATGACACGCTTATGGCCTACGCAACACCAACAGCGAAGGTCGTGTTTAAATTGTTTTTGCCTTCAGTTGTCTTGCTGACAGCCATTGTGTTACAATGTGCGAACGGTGGAGTTAATGCGGTTTTAGCTACTATTAGTAATTCGACAACTTCCTATAACTTGTAGCTTATAATTGTATAGGAAGGAGTTGAGGTCGCTTTACATTAAACCATAATAATCACGTGCCAAACTGACCAACTTAGTGGCGAAAATCACTTGGCTCCCGTCCAGGTCGCAACTTCGAAAGGTGGAACACGATGTTACTGTATTCCAAGGTGTTACTCGCAATGTGTTATTCGACAGAATTTTACCAGGTACGCAACAAAAAAAAATAACGTTTGCCCTGAAGTTTTTTTGTTATTGGCCATGTGTTTCGAAAACTCTGGATACTTATGAGTTGGGTTCAGTAGGTACAGGTGCGCGGCGAAAGCTGGCCGGGGCTCCCTTGACACGGAACGGCGTCCGCGCATTGCTGTCAAGGCCCCCACTGCCGGCGCCGGCGCACCAACCGCCGCCACCGACTCCGTACGCGATATCACACTACCTTCGTATGCGAATTCTTCTTGATGTAAAGACGCACCAATAGGGACGAAGTCCCTTTACCCAATATAGACATGATTGTCACAGATTTATTATGTTCCTAGGCCCCTTAACAATTGCTTAGATTATTTAGTTTGTTGAAGTGATTGTAGGTACATGATTCTCGAATAACTGTATAACCGAAAGGAAATTTCGATGAAGTAACGTTGAATAAATTCCTGAGTGTAAATACTCTGACTGCATTCGTCGATACACGAGGAAGCATCGTTGTAGTCTGTTCCAGCTGTGAGAACAATGTGGTAATCATGTGTTTATTGTGTATGCTATTGACACTCGTTACGTTGCGTAATAGGCAATTGAATGCATTCCCCGGTCTACTATGTAATCGCTTGGACTGTCTGCAAAGTATATAAATCACCATCGCGGCGCATAAATTGACGTGATTCAGCGAAACTGTGACAAATATCAGTTAAATTAATTTTTGTTTCAGCAATCGGCACTTAGGAAGATATTTAAATAACTTTATTAACGGGTCGTTCTTTCTCATCACAACGAGGAAAGACAACTACAGTTACTTAGAGGGTTATAATATCTCAGAGATGCTTAATCTTATGCTCCTAATAGTTAATTTAATAGTATTACAAATCTCAATAGATTTACAATCGATGTTGTTTGTGTATTAAGAATATAGTTCAATATAGCTGTCCCGGTAAATATTTGTTTTGCCATAATAAGTTCGCTTCGTACCCCGTGAATTGGAAGAAATACAACTATTAGATGCATAAAAAATAGATAGTAGCCGATTCTCAGACCTACTGAATACGCATATACAATTTGGTGAAAATCGGTAAAGCCGTTTCGGAGGAGTACGGTAACTAACATTGAGACATGGAAATTTTATATATTAGATAAACATTACTCCCACGTATGTGTATTCGGCAGAGGCGAACGGAATACAAGTCATGAGGTCATGAGAATATTGGGTATCAATGTCCTATCACTGTCAAACTTCTCAATAAACTCGTAAAATCAGGAAACAAGGCTGTAATGAAACGGCATTATTACAAGATGACCATGGCACAATGACTCTGTTAAACGCGCTGGCGTTGCATCCTTGACACGAAGCGCGACACATCGCCGCCGCTGCGCGTGCGCCCCTCGACCGAGACTCCACAACACTTGTTATGTAATCAAGCGACTCATTAACAAACTGGTCCTTAATCACCCACTCATCTTTTCAAACGGCGGCGGCGGTGGCCTCGAAATCAGAAACTACGAATATCCTATATAGGTACCCAAAACCCCTGCGAGTTGCAAGCGAGTGCACTACAAGTACGCTCTAGTTAGTTAGCTAGTAAAAACGCTCTAGTTATCATCGCAGCATTTCGAACGCTAACGAGCTTAACTTGGCCACTTATAAAACTTGTCGAACGTCTCAAACACACACCCGCAATGTAGGTAAAGGAGAAATAACTAGTGTGCATTCGGAAATGTAGCCGGCACGGTCGGTGGAAGCGGTGCGAGCGGCGGCTGGCGGTCGGCCGCGGCCAGGGAAACTGGGCGTCTCCTTGACATGCGGCCCTGCTGCTGCTACAACCGACACAAGGCCTCGCGGAGACACGCCCAGCTATTAACAATTACACTTATTCCTAAGACGGAGCATCGTGTTGACCGGCGACATTGCAGCTTAGTACCCCGACACTGGCGACGGCCACGCCGACGTCACTCACTCTTTCTTCTACGCTTCAACTCTTGTGATGTAATCGAGCCACGGCATAGCCTCGCTCCAATTTTTTCCCCTGAAACTACACAAACTTGAAGTGAGCTCTCTATTTAGCTATCAGGTCTTACGATTTTTACGTCCTCGTAAACGCTGTTCTCCGGTTAACTTTAACATTAAAACATGCAGTATTCGCTCAGTTCAGACGCAAGTACATTTTCCGTTTTATAAGTGAAAATGTGCAGGCATGTATTTTCGTAGAATAATTTGGTTCGTAAATAACTGTTTTATCGCTGCAGCAAAATAATTCTCACCATAAATCAAGTAAAACCAATATCCATTAAAATTATTAGCCTCTCTGTAAGTGGGAGCCCGCTTTTCCGAATGTGTATGCGGTTAAAATGTAATGAAATATTAATTTGTGTTGAATAATAAGAGAGGTCTCATCGATTATCATGCAATTACTAGTATCGAAACTGAATAAACTTTCAGTGGAACTGAAAACGTTAATTTGACGAGCTTCGTAACGAGTTCGCAAATATCATGATATCCCCTCATTTACGGTAAATTGCTTTTATGATCGTCAAATAAATAATAGTTGGTTGGAATTTATTGTTGGAGGTGTACGATTTTTGTGCGCCGATACTACAGACACGCCACGATCGAAGTCGCCCAGACGAGGGCACGCCGGGGCGTCATTTACCTTCGTTTCGGGGTAAAGAACTTTTCCGGCGAGTCGGTGACTTGCGTTGTGATGTATTGCTATTTAGTACCGTTTACGTTTCGTTGGTGGTTGATGACGGATTATTGTAGGTAAACGTCATTCTGTCGGTTCATTGTTCTGGCGCATTGGCACACTAGGGTCGAGCGTAGGACTGTTGCCGCTCACCTCTCACCGAGCGTGAGCGGCGCTGTACACCCCGACACTTCGCATTCTAAAACTATTCTCAAGTCGCACCGTGGAATACTAAACGCTCCTAATGCCGTCGCAAGAAACCCCAACGCGACTTGAATTTCCACGATTCTCACGGTCGACGTCGCACGCTTACGAAACAGTATCACAGCCGCCTCTCTTGATCTAACTGCTCACTAAACAAGTTTCATAAGATGCGACAATCATTTAAACGACGTCAGTCGTCAATTGTGACAAAACAATAATTAAGTTCATCACCTGTTGTAAACTATTCTATTTAAAGCTAACCGACAAACAATGTAATGCACAAGGAAGATTGATAGAAACAAGAAATCAGGAAATGTGGAAAGAAGTTTCATAACTCAGTAGGTATTACAAAATTTAATGAGTTTTTGCTGGTATCGTCGCATTTCCCGGAGTGATTCGCGAGTTGCCGGCTACGTTGATAAGCCAGTTGACCCCCATTGATAAAGTATGTACTAATTTTGGGTCAGTAATCGATTGAGCCTCGTACATTGCAGTTTCGCACACTAACTGAATAACTTTACCAGTAGTCTCAAGCGTTAAAATCTTTCATTCTGTTTTGAAGCATCAATTTTGTGTCTACATATTTTAAGCGGCAGTTGTTGGCTCACGAAAAGTTGCTTAGGCCCACGTTTTAAGTGTAAACTAACGGACCAGCGACGGGACGGGGCGCATTCACTGCCTTTCACTTCCCGATGTCGCCTTCTGCCTCTTAGCAACGACGGAAAGGCAAGACCTTGTGGCCCGAGTGTTTGAGAACTCATTCCCATCCTACGTACCTACTCACAACAGATGTTTCGTCGATACGCGCTGAACAATCGTATGACGCCACTTCACTATTAAATATTTTGAAAAGTGCATGTTAATACAATACATACATCGCGCATCAAGATTGACCGACTAACAATCTTAATATGAATCTATTACTGAAACAAAGTTTCTCATTGTTAAACTGTTTATCTCGCTAAGCAGTTCAACGACGAATTAGGACATTTATTTTATGTTCAGCTGCAGTTTTCTTACGCTATACTCTAAATACCTACTCCCGAGCGGTGTCTGTGTAACATCACTCGTCGTTCAACGATTAGTTCCATCCGCAGTAATATTCACTCACATGTGTTGGCAGTAAGTCGCCTGCGGGTTGAGTTAACCTTGTCTTTGGAGCGGTGACTTTCACGGTTTGACGGCCGCGTGTTACATAAGACGCGTACGTCGTACTGTCCAGCCGGCCCGGCTGTGCTGCAACAGACGCATCCGTCCCCAATGTGTGACTACATTAAACTTATCACCAAGGAAACTGATCCAATGTCAAACAATCACGAATTTATAGTACACGACCCTTTCAAGTAGCACGTTTCCCCAGAACTTCGAAATCGGCTTTATCAATGATGTCACAAAGCACCAATGACGACATGCCGCTGGCGGTCACTACATAAGTTGTATTGCTGATTTTATCGAAAACGCGGTTTTTGTGTCAATGTCAACGCTGCGATCTAACTTGGCCGTTTTCTGTCTAAAGTGAAGGATTTGTCAGCATTGTTAAGTAAGCAATTAAATAGTAGCTGGGGGAATTTGTGTCTGTAATAGTACCTATTTATAGTTAGTGCGATATCAATGTATATAATATTATACGTATGGAGAACAACAAATTCTCAAAATAGCAGAACAGAACTTCTTAGAAAATGTTTTCAAAGTTCGCCATATAGAGTCGGCCTCGCCGCTGCGCTCGAGGCTGCAGTAAAATTAACATACGACGTAGGTATAGGTTTAAGTGTTTGTTGGCAAGTGTGGTGCGGGTGTTTGATGTGTGTGTGTTGTTGCTTGCAGACACAAGAGCGGGCTGCGCTCAGTGAGGGGCGGCGGCGGCGCGGACGAGGCGCGGCGCGGCGGCCTCAAGGCGCTGCCGGCGAAGCGCTCCCGCACTCGCTGCAGGTAAACATACAGCTAAACTCTTCCTCAGGTAGTCATTCGCACGAAATCATTATGCTGTTGGAGTATCGATCCTTAAACTTCATGTACATGGTATTTTATGTTGATTTTAAAGTCCATTTTAAAATGTTACAAATGACATAAAACATGCTTAATTCTGGAGCTGTTTGTTGTATATAAAATGGTAGAATGATAAAATAGGCAAACAATTTAAAAATACCTAAGTACTATGATGCATTATAAGCACGCAATGTAAATAGGTAATAATTAAACGCGGAACATTCCGCTCGGAGTCCTCTAAAACTCCTCTACACAAGGATTTTTCGATACCCAAAACCAATTATCTACGGTAATCGTCAAGTTCCGAGAAATATCAAAGTATTAAACGCCCACTTTTAAATGGTCATAATGAAACATTCACAACAAGCTGCTATAACCTTCTCTAAAATCTTGCATGCACTTGAAACACCAGAATATTAAACATCACGACACTTATTAGAATTTAGTATTAAGCCGAGATTTGATGCGATGAATCTCCACATTGAAATTTCATACGAGACACGATTTTCCCCGGGCAAAAATCATAGCGTCACTTTGGCCGTAAATATCGTACGTGCTTAATTCGGTTTTGTAGCGACAGACAAAAACTGTGTGTCGTCCCAATCCACTGGGCGCTCTGAAGTTCCTATTTCAGAAAAATAATTGAAGTAGTTTTAATCCCCAGCTCTTTGTCTTCAAAGAACAAAACGAATTCTTTTGCATTGCGTTTTTAAATTTTCTAGGGAGCAAATCTCTGAAACGGTTGCGGGGAGTGTATAAAAGTTGGAAAGTGCCTCTAGAGACGGCTCATAACTCCCGAACTATCCTTAGGCCGAAGTTATCAGGCCGTAAAAACTAGGTCTCTCGCAGACCTCTTGCATCGTTATCGGAGTTTACAGGTTCGAGAATTTAATCCGAGTAGGAAATAAACTTATCGAGCCTCGTTATCTCCTCATGGAGTCGGGCATCGTGAGAATTTCGGCTCGAATTTGCTAATCTTTCGTATATTTAGTAGGCTCTATATGTATACGAGGCCCGAACTAGAAGGTACTGAGGCAACAGTTTAAATGTAGGGTAATTTGTATTGTATACACCACTTAATATAAGATATCTTGTAATCAACTGAGATCGGTATAGGTCGTAGATACTTTGTTTTATAGTACCTTGCCTCCGGCCTTATTTTTTTTACTATTCTGAACTCCGTATTTGTATTCGGAACCTTCAAATTGTAAATTGTTGAATATTTCCATAAAGTTCTATAATAGCATGAAGCCGTATATCGCTTACTATTAATACTTGTAGTGAGGCGGATAAAGACGATTTATGTTTGCATAATGATATACACAACCAATAACCGCCGTCAAAATAGGTCCTTCCAAGTAAACTAGTTAGACAACGGGAATAAACTGCCCTAGCAGAAGAGAATAAGGCACAAACCATCTGAACTTATGTTTATACCTTTTCACAATATAGGATACAACATCTGTGTCCTCATAGATCTCATGTAAAAGAAGTTGAAACGAGTAACTGGTATAATGTTCAAACAAGCGCACCATCATCCCGCAAGCCCTTTCGGCGTACACATTCTCTATACTGTATGTCAAAGGACCCCGAGCAATGGTCTTAGTAAAGTTGTTGGTCTCGTCTTTTCCTATGGCGAGAAAAATGTTGTTACCTTTTCCCACATTCTCGCCATAGTAAAAGTTGTTCTTATTGACGAGCCGAACAACGTTTGTAACACGATTGTTCGGGGTCCTTTTACACTCCGTAGACGTGCGCGTCAGATTTTGCGTTTTGCTCGTGCTGATCATTTTTAAACAATCGAATTGACGGTGATTTCAGGGGCATGAACATGGGGCAAAAGCTATCGGGCGGTGTAAAGTCGGTGTCGCGCGACTGCTCGGCGCCGTTCAAAGCGGTGGTGGCGCGGGAGCTGGCGCCGGAGCCGCCGCGGCCGGCGCGCCTCGACGCGCTGCTCGACGCGCCGCCGGCGCATCCGGACGTGCAGCTCAAGCACGCCTGGAACCCTGATGATAGGTGAGTCTTGGCACACACTCTACTGTAAAATAGATAACCGCGTGCCCTGCGTAGCCGTGTGGTGACGGCGAATAGAATAAGCAGTGGACGTCATGTGATGTACCCTGATTTCTAACTGGGTTTTGACTAACCGGGATAATGTCTAGGCAGAAGAAAATCGAAGGCACAGTAAACCAGAAATGTAATATAACGGCCTTTTATAGGTCTCCTTCGGAAAATGGTCCTATATTTAGCGTTTAGGTACTTGTAATACAGATGCCTAGGATTAAACTGGCATCCATAATTTGAATCAGATTCTTGGAGAATTTAATGATTCATTTAGTTTATAAATTGAATTGTACCAATACTAAAACCAAATATTACCTACGTGGTTATATGTCGTATTTTGGATGGACATATTCGCAACTACTTCACTAATTATTTCCTACCTACCTCTTGAAATGCGCGCATTCGCTTAGCAGATGGTAGAAAATCTTTTGGATAAAAAGGCATGAATTCTCTATCGATGGACTATTTGTATTCCGAATAGTACTTGTATCGTTAAGCACATTAAAAATGCGTGTACCTACATTTTTATGCTGCACTGTACCTACCTAATTCCATACAGTACACGACACGACTGTAAAAATGCGATAATATCAACGCCACGTTACATATTACAGAATCATAAAGCTCGACTTTATCATCTGATATCACATGACCCATTTCAAATGGCTGTTTATATTGTACATAGTCGGCACGCGCTAAACCTAACTAGAGTGGATGCCATGAATCATATCATAGGAACCACTATATCAGAGGCAATGCCGATGTGAACTGCTTGATGACATCGCAAATCAATTACGTATAGCAATGTTGAACCATTTGCTTGTGCCGAATGATTTATTCATACGTTTCGGTGTTGTTTTGTACACTCTACCTAGTATTATGCGACATTTTGGATGGTGATATGTTTGGATGTTTGTCTGTCTTTAATGCAAATAGTGTTGAATGGATTTTGACGAAACTTCGCAGTTATGGTGCTTATAAACCTGTGGTAGTGTAAACATACCTTAGTTTATTTATTATAATCAGACTAATGTATGCAAACGTAGATAATGTATGTAATCAATGATACTAGTATATACGATTTTTTTATTCATATTTCGTTTTTATCCAATCGTTTCACTTGTGGCCTACCTAGCGCCTCCTTACAAACCAGGAGTGACCAGGACAGCTGGCTGTGCATTTCAAACAGATATTTTTTAGTATTGTTTAAATGTAGTTCGCGCCAGTTAGCAATTACATTCAGTAATTTAGAGTCACAATGGACAAACTTTCGAGACATGACATCGGCAAGGCGATTTCATTGTATGGGTATCAGTGATAAAGGGCTGGTCAATGATCCAATAATCCCTTTTGCATAACAAACGCCTCCTAAAGTCAGCGGCCACAATGGACAAAACTTCAAGACATGACATCGACAAGGCGACTTCATTGTATGGGTATCAGTGATAAGGGCTGGTCAATGATCCAATAATCCTTTTTGCATACCAAACACTCCTAAAGTAACCATATTGTCGAAGAAATAGAATTGATACAGTACATCATTCTTTTTAAATCGCCGGCAAACGCAGCGGCTGTGTTACATGACCGCGCGAAGGTAAAAATCCATACTGTTATATTGTAACGAAAAGAAATTGCCGCCAACCATTGAAGCGTCTAAAAACAGTTCTGCTTGAAATGAACTTGCGAACACAATTAGTCTAGTAATATGCGATACCGGAATTGCACTATGCAATGAACCTGTTAACATATTATTATGCTCTTTATTTTTTTGTCAAAACCGGTACCTATTTACACAGTCACTGATTTTAATCGCTTTGTTATTGAGTTCTGATTGAATTGTGGTTTTGACAAAAAGCTGCTTTGGTCGTCTGATTTATTATTGTCATAAATGGCAGATTCTTACTTCTGTTGAGTATACCCATTGATGGATAAATGTACCCCGAGCAATAAACGTAGCTGGGCGCGATAAAATAAACAAATTTAAGTGTGCCGACAATGCTGGTAAAAGAAAAATAAAATTACCTAGACGAAAAAAAATATCTCGAGATTGTTGTCGTGTTCTCGTTAGAATGTTGGTATAAAATGTATCCTATGTCCTAATCCTAATCTAAGATACACCACCATATTTCGTTCGGTACTATAAGCAAGCTTTACAAACTTTTGCATTTACTTTACATGGTTTTCTAGCATATATTATATATTTATACACTTTCTCCTTTTATTTATGTTAAAATGACGAAGCATTCTATAGCAAGTACTATACTTTTGTGGAGTCTCTAATATCGATTCGTAATAGACTTATTAGTAACTTGAGGAAAATCCGACTACTACGCTCGGAAGATGTTATCCGGTCTCAGTGATGTTTCGGTAAAATGGTCAATATGACGATTGAGATTGGACTGTCAGCAGTCAGCACCATTAGAAATTAACGAAATACCTACTCGTCAAACCGAATTTTCTGGATCTTCGTTCTCGACTTAAATTTTTTATTTTATTTTTTAGATAGGGTTTCTATCAAGTCTACTGTCGCACACACTTCGAACCTTGACGAAATCACTAAATAGTGTAAAATAAGGTGGTTCCCGCTGTCTGTCCCATTTCTTTAAAACTACGCAACTGATTTTAATGCAACTTCTTTTAATAGATGTAGTCATTCCAGACATGCACAATATAGTAAAGGAACAATTAGTGTCAGACAGGGACAGATCGCTAGTTGATAATATAATATAGTAATAAATGTTTACCAACAAAGCTTCGCCATTCCTGCCTTAAGTTGATAAGTATTCAGCCATTGGAACTCTTCTGCGGCTTCTGTACGGTCTCAGATCAGTAGGCGAGCACACTGCGTGAACAGTTTTTTTTTATTCGCTCGCCTTGTTCTCTACTCGGTTATCATAGTGAAGTAATTTACATTAAAATAAAGGTTATGGCATTATTGCATCGATGAGTCAACTAATGTAATAATACTCTTGTTGGAAATTGTATTGATAATAATAAAAAAACTTACGTACTGTATTGTATAACAATCTATGTACAATTATACATGAGGCGAAGCGAAGGTTTCCACGTAACCCGTTTTGGAATTCATAGCAGCGATCGTATTTATTTGTATGATAGAAAGTAGATTTCTTGAACAACATGTACATTAATATTTAGTACGTAGAAAACACTATATTTTCACCATTTTAAACCGGTATATCTCTCGCGCTTAAGCGTATACATCAATAAAGATATGTTACATTAGTTAGGCATAAAATATACATATACAGTATCTTAAAAACAGTCATAAAAAAGTACCATTTTTACTATTTACATTTATTTCCTTCCACGTAATATAGCTGGCGATCGATCATTTCACCGGAACCTGACCCATCGTTAGTGTTTCTATTGAGTAATGTCTAATCAATAGCTTTGAATACAAAAAAAAAATAAACATTTCGTCTGACACTACAAATAGAATTTGGTATTGTTAAAGTTCTAGGTGTTTTATTGATTGGATTCTTATTTAAAACGTAGAATCAAACAGGAAAACGAACAAACCGTGATCACCAAAGCAGAGCAAGCCAAATAGCCTTAGCTGATATGCAAGTGTTACATCTTGCGCTGTGATCACAAAATTATTCTTCTTTTTCTTCTGCCTAGCATTTGTCCCGTTTGCAGCACAATTCAGGGCCCGCTGTTGATTTTTACTGACATGGTATTATCAGGGCCTCAAAGCTATCAGGACTTAACATACATGGTATATAAGCTCATGTATATAATTCCTATTGTATTTAATTATTGATAACAAAATGATTCGTATGATCAATTTGGTGGTTTCATGCTCTTGAGTTTCTTTTTAAACGCTTCTTTACACCGTTTTTTTTAAACGAAATATACTTATAGACTATAGTGTGCAATAAGTAGTATATTCATTAATTCACTTTAACATTACCTATCAGATGATATAACAAAACCGTATCAAATTCCAGGTCACTAAACATATTCGTAAAAGAGGAGGACGCGCTGACGTTCCACCGGCACCCGGTTGCTCAGAGCACGGACTGTATCCGCGGTCGGGCGGGCTACTCGCGCGGGCTGCACTGCTGGGAGGTGGTGTGGCCGGCGCGCCAGCGGGGCACGCACGCCGTGGTGGGCGTGGCCACGGCCGCCGCGCCGCTGCACAGCGTCGGCTACCAGAGCCTCGTCGGCGCCACCGATCAGAGCTGGGGATGGGATCTCGGCAGGAATAAGGTATATTGAAAAACATACATACGCTCACGTCCATAAGCCGCATAATCGCTGCTTAACATCAGGCAGGATGGTGGTCAAACGCTTGGCATAGTGATAAAAAAATCCCCCTAAAGGGGGTGGACAGAACCTTAAGATCATGACCATTCGGCCACATTTAGCATAAGGAGTTAAGAATATCAATATAAATAATAAATATTTTTTACAACTCTAGGCCTAGTCGGCTCGTACGGCACGCCAGAAAGAAAGGCTAATTAATGGAAAGGCTGATGCATTCTATTCCCAAATCAACAGGGGACATTTTTAGGGAAACTCATTGCAAACTTCTTTCACCGCTCTTTCCTTGCAATCTTAAAACTATTCCTTGTCGTGAGCTCATCACTATAACGCCTGGCTATAATAATGGCTTGCAATAATAATAATAATATGGAGATCTGTAGTCTTTGCCTACCCCTCTGGGAGACAGGCGTGAAGTGTATGTATGTATGTTTTTAATTTAGGGTCTTTAGTACACATAGTTACTATCCCAGTCCGAACCATCGCACGAAACAATACGAAGAACGTTTAAAACACGTGTGGGAGTAGTTAATTTAAACATTAAACTAATTTTAAGTTCTTTCTGTAGTAAAATAAGCTAACAAAGATGGTACATCCCCACACCCATCATGTAGGTAATTACTGATTTTTATAATGTGTATTGGTTAAAAGCGTGATTTGGTTATATGGCGAAGGTTATGGCGGAATCTCCATATGAAATTCTCGTGTCGACAAATGTCGTGTATTTGACACCAAATTCTTTCAAAATATGCCCTTCATCCCATAGCATAAAAGAAAGTCGCCCCCCGGTGTCAGTCTCTAAATTATATGCTTAGATATTTAAAACTAGGCAACAGACTTTGACACGGTTTTTTGTAATAGGTATATTAGTTCCCCAGGAAGATTTGTATGTTATAGTACATACAGAGAAACAATGACCATTTTATAGATGTCCAATGTAATGTGTGAAGTCGGTGCTTGTTGCTTATAGAAAATGAATAAATAACTAACGCTTGGTTTTGTCAAAAGTAACTGTTTATTTTATTTATAAACTTAGCGCAATTTCTCAATTGCTAAAATCCAATTTTGCATCCAATAAAAAAAATAACAATCTAACTTTAACAAAACACTAGTTCTATTCTATTGTTGTTTCTGAGAAATTAGATTCAATTTCAACCGTGACTAAGAGAACTGATATCCAACGCTGAAGTTGCAAAAGTTATTTACGTAGGTAGTTAGCTCCATTACCTTTCATTATTGAGCAAGTGAGACGAATCTGCAGTATTAGAGCTGGCTGCATCCCATTCTATACTTAATTAACTCTTTATTGCGGGCTGACCAGGCTAACGTTGCTTTTCCAAAGTACATTATTAGCAGTGGTCTTCTGATATTATGTGTATGTATTATACGTATAAACCTTCCTCAAGAATCATCCTGTCAGATACGTAGTTTTTAAGATTTAAGCATACATAGGGGCAGACAGCAGGAAGCTTTGTTTTATACTATGTATTGACTAGTAGCCTTGCAATTTTTTCCGCACATTTTCAGTTTTCTTTCACCTCAGAGTTACGATACTTTACCTAATTTAAGTTACGATCTCTAGTTATTTATACATTTATAAAGTGAAAAGTATTTTGTTTACCATATTATGTAAAGTATAGCTTCCCAACGGAGAAGAACTTGTCATATCAGTCTTAGTCAGAGCCTATTCAATTAAAACAGACAAATATTTTCTTTTTATAATATTAGTACCTATAGGTCATTGACCTTTTCGTATGGTTCTATAAATGGGCATGTATTTATAATGTTACCTACCGATCTACGTTGTTTTTGGCGTGTTAATGTATATCTACCTCTCTCTTACTTCATTCTATTTAAAATCACTTGGTGCTATAAATACCATTTTCTTTAAAATTGTTTCTTTTAAACTGTAACGAATTAAACAAAAAAAAACTGATACGTTTTTGTATTCATCAAGACTACCACAGCAATAAATTTGTTTATTTATAAAATAATTAACCGACTTCAAAAAAGGAGGAGGTTCTCAATTAGTCTGTATTTTTTTATGTTTGTTACCTCAGAACTTTCGCCTGGGTAACCGATTTGGATGTTTTCTTTTTTATTGGAAAGCTGGAGCTTCCCGTTTGGTTCAGTCCCGACATAGGCACCCATGAGAAAACAACAATTATATGTCAAGTTTTACTGGTCGAAGTCGGTTATTTTTTCTTTAAGTTATTGTATATTTTATACACAAGAATTACGTAATTATAGATTTCCTTTTAACATTATGAAAGCACAGATAACCCGATCATTTCAAAAAACGACGGAAGTGTATCGCAGTGGCCGTCCTTCACAGTACTTTTACGACTGTCTATTGTTTTCTTAATATCAGTGACAGATCTGTGCCCTTTTGTTTTATAGGCAGTTCCGCAAGAAGGTCAAGGGCACTCGATAATGTCTGTGGCGAATGTGCCAGTTATCGATGGTTTCGATTCACGATCTTTATGCTCTGCATATTAATAAAAGTCATCGTTCTTTATATATAAGTAGTTTTATATGCGAGGTTAATTATAATGGTTTTATATACAAAAGCATATTAATCATGTGCGCCTTTTTTTTTGTTGTTTTTATTGAGTAATTATTTTTCAATGCTTTTCGCTAGCTGAGATGAACGGAAGCAATATTGCTTTAAGGCCCATTGAGATCATTTTGTGGTACGTTTAAGAGAAATAATTGAAAACCATTAACTGTTCCATAATTTATTTTGTGTAAAATTACACGACTCAATAAATTTCTAACTTATCCTAGAGGCAAGAAACTGTACTAGTCTAAATCCCATCAATCTTGGCAAAAAACATCTTGGCTAGCCTAATGATGCTTTTTAAGCTACTTCAAAAAAAGGTGTTTCTCAATTCGACCGCTTTTTTATGTTTATTCGCTGATAACTTCGTCGTCGTATAAGAACTGATTTGATGGTATTTTTTTTTTGGAGACAAGATTGCTCAAAGGTGGTCCCATGTTAAGGTCATCTGAGTTTGTCGATGGCAGACAAGATAAATCAAGGGAAACTAAGGTGGACTAGTGGACACTGGTTAAAGTAGATTTATTTTTACTTTAAAATGATGTTGATTATTTAGTGTGTATACCTGTGGTCCAGTTGGTCGGATACTTGACTTGTAACCTGGAGCCCGGGTTCGAGTCCGGCTACTGGACGTGTACCAATGGGACTCTTTTTCAGAGCCTATGTACGCAACGTAACGCTCGTACGGTGAAGGACAATATCGTGATGAAACCCGCACACTACAAGGTGTGTGAACCCTATAACTGCGATGGGCACACCCCCTGTCACGTTGGGTTACGCTTGGTGAATCGTGGGCATTTGCTTTAGCAAGTGCCTCTGCCTACCTCGCTTTGGGATTAAAAGGCGTGAAGTGTATTTATTTTATACCATTCCTATAATTGTTAACAGGTATATCACAACGCGAAGGGCAGCGGCGGCGGCGGCGTGACGTATCCGGCGCTACTTCGTGCCGACGAGCAGTTCCTCGTGCCGGACCGCGTGCTGGTCGTGCTGGACATGGACGACGGCACGCTCGCCTTCTGCGCCGACGGCCGCTACCTCGGCGTGGCGGCGCGAGGCCTGCGGGGGCGCACGCTATACCCCATAGTGTCCGCCGTCTGGGGACACGCTGAGATCACTATCAAATATATTGGCGGGCTTGATCGTGAGTTGATTGTTTTATGTTTATTTTTTGGGGTAGAGTAGGGTAAGGTACAATGTTATAGTTGTTGATCGGTATATTGATTTGATTACAATATAAAATGATTCTTATTTCTTTAGAGTTTAACTCATGTATAAATAAAGATACTGCACTGTTCCGCCGAATTTAAATTTACAGTTTATGCTAATAATAGTTTTGTTGGATTGAGTTAATGAATGTCAATAACTTGAGATAAAATATAAATAAAAACTTTTTATGCGAAAAAGAGGAGCTGTTTGTACATTTTGTATAAAGATGTACAGTTCATTTTATCCTGGGCGTTAATCCTGAACTAAAGTCACTTTGTACGGTGCTTATAAGCCTCCTAGGGTATTTCATAAGGAAAGTTACTATTATATCAAAGTGAATAACTCGTGTAACATGAGTTTAATAGTGTGTGTGTTTGTTCGATACAGCGGAGCCGCTGCCGCTGATGGAGCTGTGCCGGCGCGTGATCCGTCGCGCCGTGGGCCGCGCGCGACTCCGCGCCGCCGCGCCGCGCCTCGCGCTGCCGCCGCCGCTCACCGACTACCTGCTCTACCGCGCGCCGTAACCTCGTCCCGACCCCCCGCCCCCACCCGCCCACACCCCACCACCGCCGCCGACACCACACGTTGCTCACTGAAGGAATCCCTCTATTATTGCAACAGAATTGATGACGTAAACCACTACAGACCGATGACAGTATATTAGTGGCACAATACTGAAATTCTTGTTGAAAACAAAGTTTGATTACATAACTGAAGCACTTCAAAACAGATACAGATTTAACTTGAAAGTGAAGGCCCGTCGTCCGTTAAACTCAGGCGATACACAACACAGCCCAGCTATTTGATATAATGGTATTCACCAAAGAATCTTTTCGAACGATTCCTTATAACCACTGTCGTGCAATGCTAGATACTACGAGATATATTTTCGACTGTATCTATAGAGTGATGGCGACTACATACGCCGTCAAAACTAAATCAGAACGCCAATAGCGCAAAGATCATTGTGACAATGATAGATCGCACAAAATATACTGTCGGAACGGGTGTTGACTTCATCAACAAGAAAAAATACCAAACAGGATTCCGGAATCGAAGCTGCTGCATACTAGGGTCGGCTATAAACATGATTTGTGTGCGACAAACAAACACCAAGCAACCAATAATGAAGTGTCCGGTGTAAGTGTTTACAATGTGACTGAACAGTGTGGGTTCGCTCATTTCAATGAACAAAATGTGAAGTGTAATATTTCTCAGCCCCAACGGCACATACGTGTAGATCATAATTAAGGTATTACAAGTTCTCGTACAACTCACAACTTTTTTTTTTGTTTAATTAATTTATCTGTGATAATTATTATTTAATACTTATTTGATGAACCGATTAGTACTGAAATATGCAGCATTCTTCTATGTAATTTGAATTATTACTTTTGTGTAAATTTGATGTGTTCTTTTCTCAAGTGATTGAACTGACTTGTATGCCTAGATTATTTTCCGAGTATATTATTATTATTGTATAATGTGTTGGGCAATTATGGTACTATTATGTTACCTATTAAAGGGGCAATCTGTCCATTTATTTTTAAGTATAGAAGCGGTGTTTTCCCGCTATTTGTGTTAGTTAGATCCGCACGCGTAAAGCCATATTGATCTCTGAGATGTAATTTTTGCGTTTACGCAGTTGATCGTTATTGCGAAGTGTGACTCGTGAACAACATATTGCCGTTGAAAAATACCGCAGACTGACTGGTACTGCCACTGTAACAGAATTGTAAAACTTAAAATATTACTGTTAAGATTATGACAAAACTTTTGTGATAATTTTCTGTGCTTCCGACAAAACGGCACCCGGTATATTAAAGTAATGTACTTATTGTAATCTTAAAATGTGTCTTATAATAATATATCAGTCTGAGGTATTTTTTGTCGGCGAGTGAATGATCTAGCATAATAATCAACAAGACGACATCGACATATGCAAGTCGCGTTCAACCTCGTCCAGGCCAGTTAATTGGTTGGCAATATACATATAATACATACTTATACATACGTTGTAGCTCACTAAGCGACTGGATTACTTTAAGATTATAGTCTCCCCCCTTTTCCTATTGTAAAAAAAAATGTTTGTGTGTGATGTATATATTTATATATATGTCGTATAGTAACGCCGTACTGTAGTACGCGATGTCACCAGATATGCCCTACATGTATTGGTAGTTGTACATTTTATCGGAATTATAATAATATGTTTCTTTATTAGAACATTATCGTATAAACTCGGTATGTCTTCTTTTGCGAATTTTTTAGACTTTTTAGATGTAATGAGAGTATTGTCAAAGCACTGTACTAAATGACTCGTCAGCCATTTTGACCCAAATTAGTTTTATTATAACCCTTTAAAGGAGTAAGTACTTCCATTTTATTAAGATTTTTTCCATATTTAGATGATATCGCGCGTAGACTTCCGCTGTGAAATCAGTTTTTTTTTTGTTTTTGTACGGTGTTGATATTCACAATTCCACTAATGTAGATTTTTAGAATGAAACAATCGGATCCCCCTTAATTGACGTTTGCGTAGAATTCTCGATCATTTGTAACGCTTGGTGATATTTATTCGACTTGAATGTGAATATTGACATTTTATACGTAAGGATGAGTAAAACTGCCAAATGCGTTTGTGTGCACGATTTGTATGTGTGGTTTGTGAGGATGGATTGGACGTTAGTTCGATACAAATGTATGAATGTATTAGTTGCATTAAATGTGTAATGTATAATTATGAAATCCAAATTGAATACACCAACCTCGATGTACGACGCTCTACGGTAAACCCCTCAGTCAAGGACCAAAGCCTTCTTGCTTGTATACATACATCACCTGAAACTAAATGTTTGTTTGTTCGAATTGAGTTCAGTCACTCGTATCTTACTGTCTCTCCCGCGATTCTTTATTCCTAATAAGGGGTTTACGGTATAGAGGGAAATTTTAACATAGGACAAAAAATATTTCTGTGAAAACAACTTAGCCCTGTATATATATTTTTAATAATTTTGCAGTGTTAACAATTAAGTGGAAAATGCATTTTAGTTCTGTAAGTTTAGGCAATATTTTAAAGGTCGTCTCTAATTGATAACTGCGTTTGTCAGTTGAATCTCTTAGGAGCCTACAAGATAAAAAAAAAATAGGAAAACGATTGGAGTAAAATATACTGGTTAAGAAAATAATAAATAATGATATAAACTTATGTGTTTGGTTTCTTTACTTTCTTTCGTTCTTTTTTAAATTAATTTCTACAGTCTCATTGGACAAGTATTTAGAACCTTCCTCGTAGTCCCATTTCGAAACCATATTTGGCAGCTGGCAGTTGACTAGTCAGGTTAGAAATGGGTTTTATATTTCCTGTATCGAATCTAGCTACCGAATACCGGCTACGAAATCGGGATTAAGGGGAGCCTTCTAAACACGCAATTACAATTTCAGAGTGATGAACGGTTGTCAGAACTTTAGAATTCCTATAAAGCATTTACGAACAAATCGAAAGGGCCATTCGGTAGAAGACTGCCTGAGTAACACTTCTGTCGTTTTTTTACCGCCAATGATACATTTTGTTTTCGTGGTTTTGAATTCTGATTACCATAGACTTTTAAGTTACTGGTCTGGTGTATAAGAAAATGGGGCGTTATCAATAATTTTAATAAGTGTACTATAATGGTAACCGACCGTTTAGAAAATCATCGGTAGCGTAACAATGGCCAGGCAGTCCTGCTTGTCAGTTCATCCACCGACTTAGGCCAAATGAAACAAACGGTGTCCCCTGTAAAACGCCAAAATATCGGCCAAGCTGCAGGAAAGCCGCCAGCGTGGGCTTGGTATTGGGAAACAGAACATGACATCCGAGACGACAAACCAAGAAATGCCCACTTGCTGTGTCAGATGACACCGATGACCGGGAGAATTGAAGAACGGGGAGCTGGAAAAGATAGAGGTGTAGGTAGGTTTGGGAAATAAATAGTACGCTGTTGCAGGCCTGTGAAAAATATATGCTTGACAAAAACTTTACAGACGACTTTTACGACCACTAGGCTACAGCCGCTTTTAGGTAGGTATCATTATATCACGAGGTTGCCTACCTCACTATACCAGTGGAGCATTTAATGAGGACAAACCATGAAATGCCGTGAGTGAGGGAATTCTCCAGAGGATGGGCAGCAACACTCTCTGTGAATAAAAACTCGAACTTAATTTTAAACCACTGCGATCGCCAATCCGCCCTCCAAGTGTCGCGATTATTGACCCCCCCCCCCCCCCCCCCCTAAATTATTGGTCCTCGTCCAGTAATTTCTATGATCATCCAGTGGACGTCATGTGGCTGTTGATAAATCCATTAAATCTAGCCGCCATGACGATCAACAATGACAGCCGAAAAATGGATTGAACACATTTTATTGCGCTAGATTGTTTCTATTCACATGAGCTCAATATTGGCCTGGCTTAATGGATTGGAGTCGTGTAAATGCTCGAGATTATTA
Organism: Conopomorpha cramerella; assembly: GCA_012932125.1. Classification (NCBI taxonomy): domain Eukaryota; kingdom Metazoa; phylum Arthropoda; class Insecta; order Lepidoptera; family Gracillariidae; genus Conopomorpha; species Conopomorpha cramerella. The sequence goes on from SJJU01000365.1 coordinate 79,089, forward strand.
TTTGAAGGGATCCTCAGGTTTGCTCCTATAAGGTCGCACAGTTGAGATCATACCAAGTATGGAAAATAATACTATTCGCTTGTACATATATTAACATTTTGTAACAGCAGTTGAACAGCTGCTCTGTTAATCTAATTTTACGAAAGACAAATGAACTA
>SJJU01000366.1:0-108227 GCA_012932125.1 Conopomorpha cramerella
TCAAACATGAACCCTGGTAAAGCAAGCATAGCAAGCATTTTTTACTTATATACCTACAAGGAAATGGAGTGATTAGACCTTTTGCAATTTTTACCATTGTCAAATTACTTGTAATGAATGTACAGTGTGCAATAAAGAGTTTCATTCGTTCACTTAGAATAATACTAAGCTTTGTGCATATAATGGCGTAATTCCCATGGAAACCGACTAAATGATTCGCGGTTACGCGTGGTCCAAATAGTTTGACTAACAAATAAACGCGCATGAAGATTTTTTATAAGTGATCATGCCATTTTCGTACGTAACTGTAAATGGAGACGAACCAACAACCTTTCCGATTGCAAGTAGAGTTACCAAACCACTACATTACTTCCGCTCTGTTTACCGTTTGAAGCTGATTGGTAATTTTTCAGAACATTATCTATATCGGAACAACAAGCGGAAATATTTAATGAGCAATTAATAATCTGATCAAAGGGCACCAAAACAAGACTTTTTTATTACCGTGTATCCTACTAATATTATAAGTAAACGCGAAAGTTTGTATAGATGATTGTTACTCTTTTCACGCCAAAATTACTAAACAAATTTAAACGAAACTTTACAGTAATATAGCTTACTAGCGGCCCCGGACTACGTTTTTCTCTAATCTATAATGAAACCGCATCAAAATACGTTGTACGGTTTGATCATTTATTTATTTTTTATTTGCCTCTTTTGTGTCCCACTGCTGGGCAAAGGCCCTCCCCTCATTATCTTCATTCGTTTCTGTTCTGGCCACCTCGCGCCACCCCGGCAGCTGACGGTCCAGGTCGTCTCGCCATCTCCTGGGTCGGCCTCGGGTTTGATCTTAAATAGGAAAAAACAGCGAGAAGCTAGTTTTATACGAGTACATCGAAATATCATTATAAGCTACATTTTATCCCCAAATTTCATAATAAAGTTACAAAAATGCTAGATTCTGATGAAATCTACTTTCTGCGGTTTGCAAATCTATTTTTTTGTATGCAAAATGCGACGAAACTTGTTCAAGTTGATATCGCCAAGTAGCCGCTGAAGGTTTGACTTTTTTCCATAAGAGACCTCGAGTAATTGTTTGAAATCATTCTGGATATTTTGATGAATGTCATTGGACATAAGTGTCATTTTTTATTTGTCACAATATAAAAACTCCACCTTATTGATGACCACAAGAAGTGTCATCAACGCTGATAGACGACTTTCTTGACCAACCGAACATGCCTATTGAATTGAATATAATGTTTAGCCCTTTGTCCCACATGCTTTAAGCTCTGTATTTATGTGAGGTCTGGACACCTGTCGACGAGAGTCGTACCTGGCTCTTTGCGTACGGGCCATTTTCTGGAGACATGTGCATCCCTAGCAAGGGCGTCAAGAAAGACATGACATAGAATAAATACGCTCTGTTATTGGCTGCTATGTCACACATCGTGCTACTCAGCTTGTTTCAACCAATCGCAGTGCTTAATATGTCTTGTCATGTCTTTCTTGGAGCGCTTTGCTAGGGGGACAGCTGACTTTTGTCTCTTTTCCAGAAATCACCTCTATCCATACCTATTTTGTGGACAACTCTCCCCCTTCTGGAGACAGACATATATCAGAGACGGGACAGTTTCATGTCGAAATGACATAACTGTTCAGTCAGCGCACGTTTATATGAAGGGAAGATATCCCTAGACATTTTTGATGTATGTATTCCAGCCACAGGTTCATGATCAGATGATCTGGACGCCGCTCCAGTGGAATCAATGTACAATACTTGGTAGACGCGCACGTCTCCAGAGTATGGCCCCTACGCCGAGAGGCAGGTAGGGCTTGGTTGGTGGTGGGCTTGTCCCTGAAACTTTAGCACTCAAAGTGCCATAACCTAAAACTCCTCAAGCAAAAAACATTTGTCCCGCTCTAATCGTGTAGTAAAAGAAACTACTACGTAACTTCGATACTGACTGTAGTTACAGAATACGGGCCACATTGTAGTGGGGTAGGCTAAGCGCGTGTGAAATACCCAGGAAATTAATATTATATTGACTTATTCTACCTACACAATGAAACGTACTATGTAGGTACCTACCACAGAACTATGGTGTAGGTACCTAATTATTTTATGTTTAGTTTGACCTCATTATTTCGTACATGATAAGTAGACGTGCATTATTTTGTAGATTAAACTGTGATGGCAACGTAACATTTCCTTGACATAACATCACATAAATAGATAAAATTAAAAACCATACATCTCAAGTACGATTATGGTTATTTCAATAGCGGGTGAATTGCGACGCAGTATTGATTCGATATGATTGACTGACTTGTAACGTAGACAGGCAAGAATTGTGCGACAAGACTAATCTACGTAATAGTAGTAGTAATACACTTCACGCCTATTAATCCCAAAGCGGGGTAGGCAGAGGCATTTGTCAAAGCAAATGCCCACGGTTCACTAAGCGTATTTAACCCAACGTGACGGGGAGCGAGCCCAGCGCCGTTGTAGGGTTCACACACCGGTTGTAGTGTGCGGATTACTTTACTATGTTGTCATTCACCGTACGACCGTTGCTTTGCGTACATAGGCTCTGAAAAACAGTCCCATTGGTACACGTCCAGTAACCGGACTCGAACCCGCTACCTTCCGGTTACAAGTCAAGGATCCGACCAACTAGACCACAGACGCTCTCTTAATTCTAATAGGTACGTAAATAACAAGTGTGCTCCATCGTAGACCACGTCACTGCTTAACATGAGGCAGGATGGTGGGCAAACGCTTGTACTTAGTGTTTAAACAAAATAGTACCACAAAAAAGAATGACATTCTTCGGCGCCTGTATTAACACACCTGGGGACTTTTTTAGGCAAGCGTTTGTTTGAACATCGTAGTCCGTGATCCGTGATCACCATTGGATAATATAGGTACAAGCGTGCTCCACCGAAAACCACATAAGTTATGACCTTCGGTGTCGCACTTACTACTAACATTATAAGATCATATGGGGCAGTCGGAGCTGAGACGTGGACACTGACGGCACGGCTGGCCCACAAGCTCAAAGTCGCACAGCGTGCTATGGAAAGGGCTATGCTCGGCGTTTCTCTGAAGGATCGAATCAGAAATTAAGTGATCCGACAGAGAACCAAAGTCATCGACATAGCTCATCGTTTTAGCAAGCGAAAGTGGCAGTGGGCCGGCCATATTAGCCGTAGAACCGATGACCGTTGGGGAAAACGAGTTCTCGAGTGGAGACCGCGTCTCGGCAAACGGAGTGTAGGACGCCCTCAGGCAAGATGGCTGGCAGAAGCTGGATGCGAGAAGCCGAAAACAGATCACAGTGGCGTGCAATTGGAGAGGCCTATGTCAAGTATGGGCTGATGATGATGATGATCATGACGATGGGGCAGTCCATTATGGACACTCCGCCCCTGGCGAGAACTACGACGGGATTACGTGGGACTCGCACCCACTAAAACCCCGTGGTGACCACACACAAAGTGACAAACGCTTGCCTATCACTGTCACTTCACTACATAGTACAAAACAAAGTCGACAACCGCTGTCTGTCCCAATGTATGGTTTAATCAATAAAACTACGCAACGGATTTTTTAGTAGATTCAGTGATTCTTGAGAATGGTGTATAACATTCATATAATAGCAGGGAAACGCTGTTAATAATAATGTGTATAATTAGCAAAACTACGTAAATTTACCGGGTCAGCTATTTTGCAATAAATTAAAATCGAATAAAGTGAAGATGACACACCTCTTTCGCCTCGACTACAATCATTAAGTCTTCAAACATGTCCGTCGGTTCTTGGTGATCGACTATTCAATCATTTTTTTTACGCCGTAAAGTTAGAAATACAGTTGGTGTCATACTTTTGACGACATACACCAGCACTGTAGCAGTCATTCAAACTTTTTTTTTTGCGGTCGGCCAAGAAAGTGGCCTATCAGTTTTGATGACACTTCCTGTCTCACTAAAATATCATTAAGGTACAGTTGTTATATTGTGACAAACAAACATTGAACCTTAATATCTAAAGACATACATATACGTTTCAACCTTAGGGTGGTAGAACAGATTGCTGGCCGACGGTACATAATACGAGTATGTCGACTCGTGTACTGCGACCATAAAATTATCGTTTATCTATACAGTATAATATTCATAATTTATTATTATTATTGTAGTACAACCGTCATTCAAACATTCTGAAGGTTGGCGAACTAAAGAAAAAAAAAAGAACTCCCCACGTGTAGTGCAAATAATTGTTTGACAAGAGTTCAAGGTCGTGTCATTCATAACATAACTCAACATAACGCAAATATATGTTTTCATTTGGGTTCCGTATAATGTAGTAAGTGTAATTGGGTGTTTGTGTAGTCACTACACGCACTTCAATTATACTAGTGTGTAGTATAGATATTATGGATAGCAATTATCTGGTACTCAAATAATTTGTCTGTAATTAATGTAAGTAATCAACTTAATGAATATAAGTTTTATGTAATGTTGGCATGTAATGGTGGTTGATAATAAATGTTTATGTGAAAAAAAATTGTTACCCGCACGCGAATAAGAGTAGCTTTTTTTCATTTAAAAATCAAAGAAATATAAAGACACTTCACTGTGGGACGGCTGTTAATTGTGCCCTTGAGAAACATTATTTTACACTCGATAGCAATAATTCCGGATCAATTTGAATATTTTCACTTAAACTTTATACTTACTTGAAAACTTTACGAAAGAACAAGTAACACTTCGTATATTTCATACAGATACATAATGACACGTTCAAAATACCTAGATGGACGGAACCTCTTCATATTTGATATTCGAAAATCATTCTCAGCCTAACAGTGAGGGTTTTAATGGTCAAATAGTACCTAATTGTATCAGGTGATCCTTTTCGTACCTCGGATGTGCCTTAAAATTACCTACCTAATTGAATTAGGTATGTATTAATGATACTAGGCGTACACCTACGTACCCACATTACGTCCAATATTATTTAACCCTTTGGGGCACATCCCGCTCCTCGACGTAACAGCAATAAAATGTGTTTTGTCTTAAATCTAGTTAGTGCCCATGAAAATGTTACTGGGTAGGTATTAATTTGTATGTCCTTCAAAAACAACTTGTTTAACTATAGTAGCACGCATTGTAATTACGAGATATTCAGTAAAATGTTGAGTTGACCCGGAATTATTGCCCGCGAATGTACATGCATGTTTATCGATCTGATTGTTATACCTCAGCGTTATCGCAAGTTCAACTTGATGTGTAAGTTGTACATTGAATAAGCAACAGCTCAATTGTCAACACATGGTAAAGTTATAACTGCGACTAAGTTATTTTCATTTTAATAGTTCAAGGTCAATGTATTAATTGCCTTTTTATAAAAGTACATCTACTGTTACTTTTATAAAAAGGCATTATAATCGCGATTTTGCTCGCGAATATGAGTTTTTAACGCCGAAGAGATTCTCATTTTTTTATATTTTTTATGTTTATTGCCTCTAATTCTTTTTTGTTCGAAAGCTGGTGCTTCCCTATTTAGTCCCAATAAAATTTTTGTTCATGAATAAACTACAAATATGTCATATTTTACAGGTTATTTAAGATAAAGACAGTACATTGTAGACAGTCCCCGTCTTCTTATATTTTACAATACAACTAATATTTAAAATTGAAACACGTGTAAAAAAAATTAAGTACGCGGATGAAATCGCGAGGCGACACATAATCTAATATAAATTCTGAAGAGGCGATGTGCGTCGGTGCCTGTCCGCGAAAAGGGTTAAATAATTTTCCAACGCTGTCTTACATTAAATTATTATTATGAAATGTCAAGTACAATTAAGCATGTACAGTCGACTAGGGACCTGGTCTACCACACTAAGTTTGAAATTCGTATGCATGCTATATGACATTAAGGTTCTTTTTTACTTGTCACAATTTAACAACTCTACCTTATTGATGTTTTAGCGATACAAGAGATGTCCTCAAAATTGACCACTTTCTTCTGTATGTGCTGCCTTGTCCTGTACGATACTTAGTAGACGCCCTCCACGATTTCCTTCGCGTAGTTACAGTATTAATTAATTTCTATTAATATTTGCAACTCTATTAATTTGGTAATACTATTACTATTACCAAATTACCAATGTTTTTAGTTATCATTATTATTATTTAGAACCGTAATTCCAAAATTTACGTTTTTCTCAAAAAACCCTTTTCAACCCACGAGGGGATGAATTTAAAAAAAAAATCTTATCTCACGTAAACATTCCACGACGTGTCATAATTGGTTTTAAATTAAAATAGTACTTCTTCTGTACAAATTAAGTTGGTCTTTTGGGGACCCAACAGTATTAACTAGTCCCGTATTCTGGATCTCCTTGAGAGGACACAGGCCCCGTACCATGAGGAAATATTCTTGTTTTTAATCGTGTCTGTGTACAAGTAACATACTATGCTCAAGCGACACTTGAGGACTCAGTATTGTTGCAGAATACGGCCTATTGCACTGCAGGCCACGCTTCACATTGTTGTATGTACGTACATGTATACGCGAATAAATTACTTCACGTACGCTAGACGTATTACCTTGTACATTATTATTTTAATTGATGCAACTTTAATTGTGTTGGGTACAACAATAGGTACATAATAATATGTATCTTTGTTATATGTAAGCATGTTTCATTTTCTTTTTTGTATGTCGCTCCTATGACGTGAGTGTGCGAAATAAGGTTGAATTAATTTTAGGTTTCCGTAGTCGAAATTTAAAAATTGGAACACTCTTTAATGTATGCATTAAAGGTAAAAAGAATTAAAGCAGCTATATACACGTTTTTTACGTACGGTATCGTATTTCACAGCAACAAAACCTAAAGGGCATTGACCTACAATACTACTTATAATTATTCCAATTATCCGCCTAGGAGTCGTCATATTACCAAAGTTTTTGGTAATTTTGTTTCCTCACGGGGTATTATGGACGACAATTCATGTATATATATATATAAGAATTAATAAGTATGTACATATACAAATACACACGTATGTATCGTATGTATACATAACGATGTATACATGAAGATACAAACAAAAATTACGTTTAAATTATGGCTTATGACACTTTCAATTTGTCTATATGTATATATCTTAGTACTAGTACTTAAATTTTAAGTAAACAGCCCATAGCACACTATCCTAGTTTAAGGGTCAGGTGACTCTGTACAATACAAAATTATTTGAATTGAAATCTAATAGTTTTATTATTTCATTTTGTCACGTAATTGTCACATTTTGCGACTGGTACGGAACCCTCGTGCGTAAGTCCGAAAAGCGCTTGGCAATTTGTGTTTTTTCAATTAACTAGTAGAGAATACTTTTTTGTAGTAGTAGAAGTTATTTAATACGTGTAGTTGCGTCGTTTGCGAAGCCACTATGAGTAATAGTTTTAAGCCATTACTTAATTAATGTTCAATGTTTAAACAAACAAACCCTTTCGGACCATCATGTTGAATTCGTAAAATGTTGAATTTTCACTTTGTTGAATCCTAGAATGTTGAATTCTTATTACGTTACATTTATAAGTCCTATAACAAACCCACTAACGCTGTGTAGCTCGGACTAAACTGCCCATAAATATTGTGTTAATATTCGATACACAATATGTATAGGTATAATTTGTTAGATAATTTTGCATCGTAACTGCGGTGCTGTGTCTGGATATAATATGTATAGTTTATTATTTACTAGACGTTCTACGCAGTGTTACCCACGTTACACACCCCTATTTTCCACTTCCGTATAAGGGTATGTTTCCAGCGTCCGCCCGGCATCGGACAAATAAATATATGGATGTCGACTGGCTTGGTAATTTAGACTAGAAACACAGTAGACAAGATTTATTAAAAAAAAAACCGTTCGTAACAAGCGACCGGAGGAACTCTCCAGAGAACGGGCTATAAGGCCACTGCGATCGCCAACCCGCCTGTCAAGCGTGGCGATTATTGGCATTGGCACGAAAAAAAATTGTTCCGACCCCATACAAAATCTAATTTTTTGCCTCCGAAAATTACGTTTCGTATGGACATGAAAAGTATTTTTTCCTTTACCCGAATTGTCGTCATAAGGTACCGGTGGCAATTAAGGCCCACCTAAAAAAAAATTACTTTAAATCTGAGTATTATGTGTATAGGACATCAAAAACATATTGTTTACATAGCTTCTTTAATTTGCTGTGATAAATTGTAAGAAACAATTAAGTAAAGCATATTTTTTAAAGTGAAAATACACAATTTAAAAACTCTTCTCAGGGGCCTTATTACTACGGTAGTATATTAAAGCCCATATAGAAATTTCCTTTATTAATACAGTAAATCGTCCTAAATTTACCTAGAAATAAGTTAAAATAAAAGTCAATTGTTGTTTTTTTACTTATTTATTTATTTTCCTTAATTTATTTAACGTGGGCCTCATTGCCCTCTCAATATTAATCAAAAATTATTTAGTTTCAAGGAAGAAGGAAGGTTCTCTTAACTAAGGTACTTAGTACAATCACAACATGTTCTTTGTCTTTGAAAACTTAAATTATCAATTCTTTTCTTATTTAACAAAACTATGTAATACTTTTATATTATTTTTTTTTACAATGGGCCTTATTATCCTCATGCACGTTTTTACAAAATAACCTAATAAACCTACAAAAACTTTATCTGGTTAGCAAAATCCATATCCATTGTATCGTTCGAGATATACTTAAGATAATAAATATAGCGTCATTAATCAATTATTAAAAAAAAAAAGTAAAATACTTACAGTTTCTTGTCATGAAATTTATAAAATTGCACAGTAGCCAGTCACTTCATCAACGCATCGCAGGCCACTGGCAAGATAGCGGCGCTAGCGACTGCGGACCAATACGAAAACATCCACACCGACATTGTCCACGTGTGCGTAAACAGTGAAGTGTCACAGAAATGTTTTTGAACGAAATTTGAAATGTGGGCCTTATTACCCCTTGGGCCTTATTTACCTCAGGTACCTTAGTAATATAGTAGTTCATATTGACGACCCCAACAACGTTTCTAAAACCATTGCTCGGGGTCCTTTTACACGCAGTATACATGGCTACAAGAATTGCACTAAAATTGTTAGGCGCGAAATCGCTTTTCTGCCATTCATTTTTATTGCATCGGGTAATTACTTTCATACTTTGGATTGTGGAAGGTGGTGTGTGAGAAGACAGGTGTGTCAGGATCGTATAAATTTGAATACCACCAATAACAAGAACCCTCTTATGAATAAAGATTATCATCGTTAATAACCCGCTATTGGAGGTCTTACATATTGGTTATTTGAATTCCAAATACTTGATATCCAATATAAGTTGATACGTCAAATAGATAATGAACGTTAACTTTTTATTCCTACGAGGGTAAATGTATAAAAATGGCCATTGTTAACGCTTACATAAAATGTTATGAGCCATCATTTTGTATAAAGTCGTTTTCTGTAATTTAATTTGTAACGTCTACTATGACATTATGGTAATGCAATAAAGTTATTTGGTATTAAGTGAGTACCACTACTAAGCATCATCCTACTTCGTAATATAATACATTTAAGGAATTATAATCAAATATTTCTGAATAATGAACATATTGATGTTTCAAACTATGCCCTCGGGTGTTGGGATCGAACTTGGGGAAGTGTTCAGTACCTACATGGGTTCTAATGATCCATGTACTAAACAACACTATCTTCCGAGCTCCTCGCAAGCCCAATCTGCATCTTGACGTACGGGACATTCTCTGGAGACGTCTGCACGTCTACTTGCTTTTGACATATCATGTCATACAAATATCTTCCTTGTTCGTCCCTGTTTCGTCGTCAGACAACGCAGAGACTTCGCGTCGAACGAACTGGTCATGGGGTCAATTGGGATATTCAATACTAACTGTGGTAATTTTTATTTGTCATCCTGAATCGCCGAAAGGCTCGGCGCCTCTTCTCAGGGTAACAAATAGTAAATAGATACAATTTGAAAATATAACAACCCTACCTTATTGATGTTTTAGTGATACAAGAGATGTCATCAAAATTGATAGACCGCTTTCTTATGTATGTGCTCTATAGCCTCAGTAGTACGAATACAGTTATTATAAAATACGAGTGGACGCCCCCCGATTTCATTCGCGTAGTTTAGTAGTACCTGCATCCCAAATTTCAAGCGTCTTAACTTGAGCGGTTTAGATTTTTCATATAAAAGTATTTTCCCGTTTATTCCCGTTCCTGTGGTAATTTCGGGAATTCCTTTCTTAATGCACCCCTACGGTACCTAAGCTACGTCCGTTCCAAATTTCAAGTGCCTACGTTTAGCCGTTTGGGCTGTGCGTTGATATGTCAGTCAGTCAGCTTTTCCTTTTATATATTTAGATACCATACTAGCTGATCTGGCAAAAGTTGTTTTGTCGTTATACATTATTAACAATGTTTCTCTATTATATGCATGTCAAAAATCACTATCTACTAAAGAAAACCGCATCGAAATACGTTGTGTAGTTAAGCTCTAAGCATACATAGAGACAGACAGCGGGAGGCGACTTTGTTTTATTTATACCTACTATGTATTGATTTGGCGATGTTAAAATCACAACTCAACCTGACATCTGTCATTATTGGTTTGCAGTAAATAGATACGTTGTGAAAACAGAAATCATTTAATTGTAATTATAACAAAGAGGCCCCAAAATCTTACCTTATCTTACCGTATATCAATAAACTGCGCTCTCAAGACGGCCTAAATGTAAATACAAATTATGCCCAAAGCAGACGGCAAACATGGCAGCGAGATGTTTGCGGTCTGGGCTTGACTGTGCTTAGTAATTGTCCGCGTTAACGGAGATACAAGTTGTCAAACATTGGCTTAGACACAAACATTATTATGTATTATTTAAAACGGAAAAGGATATCTTATCTCTCGAAGGTTTCGTCCACCCCTCTAGGAATGATATGTGATTTATACTTTATAATATAGATATAAATCGCAAAATGTGTTGGTAAACGCAGAACTCCGGAACGGCTGGACCGATTTTTCGCATTTTTTTTTTGTGCGTGTTAATGTCAACAGAAGATTCTTATGAAAGAAAAACATGACAGACACAGGCCACCCTGGAAGTTATACTAATTGTATATTCATATTAATAGTTAAGACAGTACAACGTCTGTTGAATCCACTAGTATGTAATATATTTATGGCTCCAGTTGGTCGGACCCTTGACTTGTAACCGGGAGGTCGTATACCAATGGGACTCTTTTTCAGAGCCTATGTACGCAACGCAACGCTCGTACGGTGAAGGACAACATCGTGATGAAACCCGCACACCACACGGTGTGTGAACCCTATAACGGCGATGGGCTCACCCCCTGTCACGTTGGGTTAAACACGCTTGGTGAACGGTGGGTATTTGCTTTAGCAAGTGCCTCTGCCTACCCCTCTTTGGGATTAAAGGCGTGAAGTGTATTTTTTTTTTATATTTATGGCTCAGTTGCTGGTGCTGGCTAGCTTGTGTCTTGCTCATAGTCTGAAAAGAGAAAGGGAAAGGTTATTCTGTTCAGCGTGTATTATTAAAATGCTTACGTTAGCTTAACTCGAACCGTCTGTTTCTAATTGCATATCACATTACACCTACACTACGCTCTACACTTTCAAGAAGATTTTGCAAAACATTATTCCAAGTATTCAATCCATTATCCATTGCATCCATTACCAGGGGCCTATCTAATCAGCTCCTTTCGACATAATTAGTCTTATGTCCCTGAATTGATAGTTTTCTAATTATTATCATCCTTCGGGCTCGGAGTGCTTAAAGTAGCCGATCTATATTGATTTCATTGTACTTTTTTTTGTTCTATTTTAAGTTATGAAGATGTTGATTTCGCCAATGTGTTCTATTCTCATCATCAGCCCATATTTGTCCACTGCTGGACATCGTCCTCTCCTATTGCACGCCACTGTGATCTGTTTTCGGCGTCTCGCATACCAGCCATTTTGCGCATATTTTCAGTCCACCTTGTCTGAGGGCGTCATACTTTGCCGAGACGCGGTTTGTTCCAACGGTCATCGGTTCTACGGCTAATATAGCTATTCTATTCTCAGTTGATCCTAGATTTTTTGTTCGAAATATAAACTGAAAAAGGAAATACTGGGTAAAGATGATAGATAGACTATTGATCAAGTCTATATTGTAACATACTACAGTTTAATCGCAGGCTCTTGATGTAGTTTGCTAAATGGATGTGCACCTAATATATCCGTATATCGTATATCGTACCCCAAGAAACGTTTATATCAGTTTTTACGACACTTCCTGTGTCACAAAAACATCAATAAGTTAGTGTTGTTATATTGTGACAAGTAAAAGATGAACCTTAATGTCATTCGAGTTTCATTACAGTGGTGTACTTAATTCTTGGCCTAACTAACCTACCTACATGTATATAATATCATAATTTGTGACTAAAATATAACATATCTCTGCATTTCAGGAACGGAAATCAACATAGAGGGTCTGCCTAACCTTGATGTGAACCCGAACACGAGGCCGCGGTCGTCCTGCGAAATACCGAGGATACCAAAAACTACAAAGTGAGTTTTTTTATTAAATTTAACTGTATTTCGGTACTTGCAATTGTTATTTTGTAAAAAAAAAATGTAATGCCATGTAAAAAAATGTATAGCCTGGCACGTGTTAAGCAAATGTGTACATTTAATTAATTGTAATATTTAATTCAACGTGACAGGTGGAGAGCCCATAGTGGTTATAGAGTTGACACACTTTACGGTATGCGGATTTCTTAACAATGAAAGCGTTGTGCAGCGTACTTAGGTTCTGTTGAAGAAACCCGACAAATTCGTATTACAAATCAAATTGGACATCACGCGGTAAAAAAATACGTCGTATTTATTCTAGTAAATGGCAAATGATCTACCTGAAGTATATTCGAGCCGTGTAGGGGAGGATTTGACCACTTGTCGTCAATATTCTTACAATTTGTCCACCCAGATCCCGGCGCACGATGTGCGTACAGGAAAACTCGTGGCTCAGGAAGGCTCGTGTCTCGTAGATTTAATAAGAGATATAAAGGAATGGAACATTTTAAACCTCATTATTTGTTTTCAATTCCAGTTTAATTTACATAGCAATAAAGTGAATTATTGCATGTGCAAAAGAACTTCGTTTCCATCGAAATACAAATTCGACTATTAGAGAAATTACGTCACTGATCTGTCTTTCCCATTAAGAACGTGCATTTAATGTATGTTTAATTACTTTATTCATGAATGTTGCAATGTTTACATTAATAATATTATTGACTAGTTTGTATATTATTACGAAGTTCAATAGTTTGTTTGCAGAGGCGCAGAACGTTATCGAGCCGATCAAAAGCAACACAATATTTTGTAAACAATCTAAAAGTGACTTTTAATTAGACACCCTACAGTAACACTATCTGTCCTTATTAAAACGTAATTAACTTAATGCGATATCCCATTTATTATGAGTTCGGAAATTAATCGTATTTGTTCTGTAATAAACATACATACACGTGAGTCACGGCATATCCCACAGTCCCATATCAATCGTTTAAGGCGGAAACAGACGGAACACTTTTAATATTCAAGGACATTTCACACACGGCCACATCACCCCTAATAAGGGATTTATTCCCATTTCATGGACTTTCAATGTCAATTTATACTTCTCTAGAATGTAATTTGTAGCATCTCATACACTCAAAGAGTTCTTCGCATTTCATATACAAGAAGTGCCGCTGAATCAATAATAATTATTGTACATGATTATATACTTGACGACTTTACGGCAGATTTAGCGTAAGGTAGGGCTACCTACAGGTAAAATATTAAAAACTGCCCTGCCTACTTACCCAGCTTATAGTGTACAGCAGTAGTACAAGCAAGCCTATGCCAGGCACATTAACAAATATTTTCAAGGAAATTAAGTAGCGTAGGGACTTATTACAGCTCAAATAAGTAAGACAAATAAAAAATCTAAATAAGCATTAGTGAAGTGCCTATTTTTCACTACTAGCTTCGCCACTACTACCTTATAAAAGTGTACAGATCGACGAGGAAATAGACGAAATAGGAGATGAAACGCGAATAAATCAAATTAGCATACCCTGTACAATGTACATAGATATATAAAACACCCAGACTCACACACCAAATGTCTCAGCTGCAACACTGTAGTTTTTTGTCGGATCGGGAATCGAACCCGCAACCGTTTTCCCTAGATGCAGGTGCCCTGAACACTAGTCCATAACGGTCTTCGTTCATTCGCATCGTTCACTCGACCTCTGTCCTAATCAGTGAAAAGATCCGACTTATTACATTTGGTGTAAAAGATTTGCTAAGCAAGCGGCTCTGTCTTCCACACCATGGTAAATCAAAGGTCTAAAGTTTATGGTGTAGAAAACGCGGCGTCTACTAGAAACAGACCTGTTTCAGTTCGCGGCCTCTCGATCACTCACAATAGAAGTTTTATTGTTATCATGTCGGGCGAGATGAAAGATTGCGAGCACTTTAACAGAAACGCCACGTGGCTTCTAATCTCTATTCCTGTGACATTTGACACTGTGCACTAGTACCAACTGCATACAATATTATCTATTGACGATTCGCTGAGGATATTGGCGAAATGGTCCCATTCGACAGTTTTGATATATCTACTAAAATACAATAATACCTATTTAGTGTTTGCGTCACCTGTCACGTGATCTTTCGTCACGTATCCACGTGATAGGAACATGGGTATCCCTTTCGTCGACACATTCCGACTCTTGTGTTATTTACATGTGTTATGTATAGTAGTAGTAAATAACACTTCTATTGCCTTAGCATAGGTCTTGGTGGTTCGCGGCTATAGCCTTTTTTAGGAAGGAGGGTACTCTACTGAAATGTATCGCCTTCTTAGGATTTTTTTGCAGGTTACAGTTAATACTGAAATACATCCGGAACAATAATACTCGGCAAAATATTGCAATGCTTTAGGATCCTTCCTAAACATTAGACATCGCTTTTTACTGTCTATTAATTCCTAATGTGTGGAGGCCCGACGCGCCGCTATTCGCGTCCCTCTAGGTTTTTTATTTAGCATGAGTTGTGAGTCATTATAATTTGTAGGTCAGATTGCCATGTGTAAAATGTCCGGAGTATTCTTAAGACCAATAATATCGTCTTCTCTTTCCCGCATCAGCGTATACGAGGGCGGTGGCGTGAGCGTCGGCGGTGGCGGTGTGTTGTCAATCGGCGAGCTCCAAGTACCCGGCGGTTCCCTGCCGGACCTGACGTCCGTGCACTACCCGCCGCCGCACCCCGCGCACCGGTCGGCGCACGCGCACCACTCTCCGCACCACTCGCCCCACTCGCCGCACTCGCCCCACTCGCCTCACTCGCCGCACCCGCACCGGACCTCGCCGCCTAACTATCACCAGGTGCGTTGTTGTGTGTGAGGTGACTAACCATCGTGGTGGATGCTTTGGAAGATAGTCCAAACACCGGTTTTTTTAAGAGTTCGATCGATTTAAACATTCATTCAAAAGAGCAAAGACGTGATTGGTTGGATGGTGGTGGTTTAGCCAATCACAGTGCTCATCCACAGATTTAATTACATTGTAAAATTGATTACTATACAAGAAATGGTCAGTAAGTCTGCTAGTTTAAGATTTATTAGGTTAAACAATCATAGAACTTAGGACACCTCGCTGTACTTACGAGGTAGAATAGAACACAGACCTCATACAAAGAAAGTCCGCTCGACATGATGAAAAAGGGCATTTTGTAAACAGTTCTTTTATTAGTATTTTCTACTGTATGTACTGTTTTTTAATAAAATAACATACACTAGAAATACTTAAATAATACATAAGAGTACATAGGTCTTTTCATATGGTATTTTTTATTTCAATTTGACTTTGGGGAATTATCTTAAAATTTAAATGTATCGCTCAGAATGTTTGAATGCAATATTTGCCAATCAACACGTAATAAATGCAGGAAATACCCGATATGAATAATTACTCATTCGTGTTGAGATGCAATTAATTGTCTAGGTGCATTGTACTTATGCAATAAACAATATATTTTTCCTCTGACCAATACGATCTGTAAACTAAACTACCGATACGAGGATAAATGTGAATGATCTATGAACACACGTGCCGTCGGAAAATGTTAGGAAGATTTCTGAGCGCTCTGTATATTGTGTTTTCACAGTAAAAGCGAATAGGCCTTAATAAGAAATCAATGAATAGGAGTCCACAAATAACTGAATATAGGAAACCCAAAAAACTGTCTTGACATACGGATTGAAAGAGGGATGTATGGATTCGGTCCCTTCCTTTCTACATAGGAACGAAAATATCTCCAAAAAAAATGTGGTTTTACGAAACCACGGTAAAAGTGAAACTCCCTACTCCACGACCGACCGACACGCGACATGCAACACACAGACGAAAAAGTTTGAGACGGTGTAATTAAATAAATAAATCACTTTAAAAATTGTCAAATATTTTTTCCACGTCATATACCATATCACATCTTTATACCTATATCAGTTGTCCAGTGCAAGTTTTGCTTTACGATATAGTTGACTTCCTTTTTAACTTCTATAGATACAAATTGTCACGTGACTTCGCCGCTAGCGACCCTACCGTATGTTTTAAGAACTATGATGTATGTATGATATTAAACAGTAACATTATGTTATGAAAATAGTATAAAATGTTATAATGATAGTTGTTTAACATTTTTGTTGTTTTGTACACACAGTATGGACTGGGGATGTATAAAAGCGCGTACATTATTTATAGCGTGTTACACATTATGCAAGAAATACGTTCGACTGTGCAAAGTGGTTAGCTAAATGTCGTTGTTTTCCAGTTGACCATACGTGTATCACAGTGTAACAACAGTATTTTGACTACCTGTAAAACGATACCTAAAAGCACTTATACAGCTAACATTGATACATCGTGAATAAAAAAAATATAGGGCACCACACAGTACTTTTATTGAAGAATAGTAGTCCTTCCTAAAATAAGGCAAAAAGCATTGGACAATGTTATGTACTTTTTAAATAATAAAAATTAAATAATCCATTAGATAGATTAAAACAATGAAAAAAGTCAAATCTGTCACATTCAATCCATATTTTTGACCTGAAATCGATTCTGAGCATACTGTTTATTCGGCATTGGCTACTAAAACAACACTTCAATACAAAGAAAAAAATGGCAAAGATAGCGCGCAGTGTGTACAGTGCTACAGAGATCTTTTGGCGCGTGACTGTACCGTGTATGTGGGAGTTACTTCTATTTATCATTCTAAGCTACATGATTTTCAGTTGAGTAGTTTTCGCGTAAAAGCTAAACAAACTTATATTCATACATGCATTGACACTTGTCTCCCAGAATACTAGACAGAAACAATAGACTTAATCAGTTTCACTATAGTATAACTCTTTCCGCTGTCTGTTCCTATGCATGTTTATATCTTAAAACTACGCAACGGCTTTGATACTTTTTTTCCAAGGTTTATATGTATGATACACATTCGTGCAAATCCGAGATGGGAAACTAGTTTATAATATTAGTAAGGACTGTGATAATATATAACATTATACATCCCGCCAAGACGAATCTCTCTCGAAATCGTTTGCCAAACAATAATTCGCCGCGCGCCAAAAGATCCACTGTCACTGAGAGTGCAACCGCGGCCCCCGGCAGTACGGTGTGCCGCCGTCGCCGTCGTCGCCGGGCGCGGTGTCGCCGGGCGCCGGCTCCGTGTCGCCGGCGACCGGCGGGCTGTCGCCGGCGTCGGGCTCGCCGGTCGGCGCCACCGTGCCCGCCGCGCTGCCGCACGACCCGCTCCACCCGATGCACCCGCTCGACCCGCTCGACCCCCTCCTCGCGCTCAGCCGCGACAACGCGCTCTACGACACCCAGGTCAGTTTCATCACATTGCACAACTTGTGCAGCGGCCAGCATGAGGCTGCCGCGTCACACGCGCTCTCCGTTCGTAGTGTAGTGAAAGTAGAGTTGTTGTATCGAGATGCGGGGGCGTCTGTTTGATAAAGTGCCGCCACCACATGTCGCGTTGTCAGTTCTAAGTTTACTGTGACGTCACTCGCGTTTCCGGTTCTGAGTTTAATGAAACTCTAGTTGTAAAAACCCAGTCTATACGTCTTATGAAGACGTCAGTTTAACTACTTCCCCCCACAAACTACCCGTCATTGTCACGTCCATGCGACTGTGACGTTACTTTCGTTCTCGGTGCTAAATGTACTGGGCTCTAGTTGTAACTACGCCCTCCAGAATGTCAATTGACAAGCTGTGATCCTCCATTGTGCATTTTATAATAGTGACGTCACTGTGATACAGAGATTATTCTGTAAAGTTGACGAACTGCCCCCCCTACCAAAACCGCGACAAATGCAATGTTCATTTTTAAATCATTTTTTAATGAAACGCGCACAGACATTATAACTCAATGTTGTCCACTCGTGACCACGACGCATGCCACTGCGTCGAAACATCGAGTAAAATAAGAAAGGTAAGCTCGAGCTCGTCTTTGATTATATTCGAGCCTACCCGGTGAACAATATTGAGACAAGATGCAATGTTGCCCACGTGGATTACTACAAGTCGAGTTGTTAAGATGTCTTTTAGGACATCAGTTGATATTACACTGTTGCTGGTATGGTTAAATTCAATAACGCCTACATTGACTGACTTCGTGATACTCAGAGATACCCGAGAGACTCACTACTCTTAAGTTTACTAAAACTTGGTTTGAGTTTTCACGAAAGGTCCTGTGTGGATGACATCCTTTTTATGGACATTGTATCAACTATAAACAGCTGTTTCACGGTGATGGTAGAATACAGTAGTCATATATGGCACGTGGCTATCGTCGTGGTTTCTCTCACGGCATACATTGTTGAAATTTACTATGTAATAAAAAGTTACAGCATTTACTAACTGTAATTTTGTTTTTGCTAATGTATTAAGTATCGAATAAAATATCAATGTTAATGATTTTGACGGAAACGAGTAAAGCGCGTCGTAAAAAGTTGGAACCATCATCGAAAATTCAAACATAATTATTTAAACAATAAGTGCTGTGAAATTGCATAAAAATGTAATTTAATAAATTCGGTGTTATTTCCTCCAAAAGTAAAAACCCATTTTGTATTGTGTGTATTTTGAAGTCACTGTACCTAATAGAAAACTGCACGTTACAATCGAGCAATTAAATTAAGTTAGATTAAGTAACTATTTGGTTTACTGTAAAGTTTGTAGCATCAGTCAATCAATCAATCACTCCGTAGCGTGCAACTTTAAAACGTAGAAGCACGGAAGTGCCTAAAGTTCAACTACCTAGTTGTTGCGATGTGCTTGTTTGTGTGTGGTTGTACTTAGTATGTTTGTGAATGTCTTACATAAATGTGGGAGTAAAGATACATGTCAAATTGTCCAGCCAACCGTTGTAGGCCTAGTACCTTTGCAATTCCAAACGACAAAAGAAAAAAAACACACATCATAACCGGTCCCACAACAAATACCTACTTTTATTTACTGCGTTCCTCTTACTTAGAAGTGTTTTTGTTTATTTCAGAACCACTTATCTGTACCAAACACAAATAATTACCTTCACCATAAGGTTCGTTTTGGTTTATTTTTTTATTAATTTCGTTTTTTATTACAAATTCCTTTTTTTATTTGGATTTTACGCTTTATTGCTTCCTCGAGTGCAATACAAATATGATGGTGTGTTTGTCAAGCGTGCTTACATGTAAAATGGATGACATAATATTTGTAAAATTTGTGGTTTATATGACTCTTTTGTACTGAGACTTATATGTATAATTTGTCGTACTAATGCATAGGCATGCAGAAGCATATGCCTAGTATAGCCTAATGTAAAACACATTTGACAGTATTTCCATCATATTTACCACCTTTTCCTATACTCACCAAGTTTTAATATTATCCCTTGTCGCGGCGGTCGAACAACCAAACTATATATTGGATTAACAGCTTTCAACGTTTTTCTAACCACTTTTAACAACAACGGTTTGTAAATCAAATCATCACACCTCATCATCGGTATCGTTCATCACCGACACTACACCTTGCATGATTAGCTGATACAGATGTGTGTTTAGTATAATTATGTGGTTCTATGTTCTTATTGTATCATTGTGTATACTGTATTAAAAGTTTAAACTGGGTATTGCGGCGCGAAGTTAACCGAATTACTGTCAATGATCAATCAGCTGAATGCTTATCTTTGGTTAGTTTCGCACCGTAATACCCAGTTTAAACTTTGAATACAATGTCTGTGTATACTGTGTGTAAAAATAATTCAAGCTGACATATGTATGGTCGTATTGATCACGTATAAAGAAGGGCCGACTGATCGTCAACCCGCCTGCCAAGCGTGGCGATTATTGGCATTTACCCCCAAATGATGGATATCTTTGGCGGAGGCCCTCGCCCAACAGTGGACGTTATGTGGCTGATGATGAAGCATTATCCATCCACCATAACATATTTTCATACATGGAGTGTCAAACTCTGTGGACTGCCTTGTTAGAAATTTAGAAAGTTCTGAAAGTGTTCCTCTCAGTCAGTATTTGTATGTATAAATACTACAACTTTTCTAACCATCGAATTATCAAATTCGTTTCAAATCAACCTAAATATAACGCAGTCATGATTTTATAAAGAAATGATGAGTCAACACCGTATTTGCCTAGTCCTTAATATTGAGAGGTATTTGAGAATTCGACTACAACGCTCGTAACCCCAAACGATAAGCAGTAATCGAGTGTGTGTGACTTGACCATGTTTTGTCCCTTTTACACTAAAACGATTAGAGCAGGACAAAAAATGTGACACGAGTCCGCTGGAATAAACGCTTCCCAATATGGATATGAACATATGCTCTCTTGCAAATGTTTTTACACACAGTATTTCCACAGTACAATGTTTATTATAATTGTAAAAATTTAACCTAATTTGTCAATTGAAATTAAAAACTGCTTATAGATCTTGAGTAAATCTTACTGCTTTTATGTATTCATGTTTTTAATATTTCACTGATAATGATAATTATATTTTCTTAAATTCTTGGAATAACTGATAATTTTTTTGCTGTCTTAAAATACTTATCTACAATCACGTAAAAATAGGAGAAAATACAGAATATCTTGTATATTAATTTTCGTAATATCAAATTAGCGAACAATAATTTGTTCTCGTAGAAGTATCCTTTTTAGTAAAAAGTTATGCATAGTTTACATAAATCGTATCGCTGTCTCTTTCGATCGTTTGTTATGCATCATGTGGCTACACATAATGACAGTGACATAAAGTGTGTTTTAATTTAAACAGTGCTTACTTTTTTATAAGTAAAGTTATGTTGGCAGCAAAGTCTATCTTTAGCTTTGGTCTAAACTGTTATTCTAAGCCTACGTTCCCACTGGCCGAACATGCACAAGGAAACATGTCCAACATGAGTCTAGTTAAAGTCTGAAATACAGGATAACCAGCCTACATGGATTTGTGCCTAACATATTTTCTCGTATATGTTACAACAGTGGAAACAGCAGTACATTAACATTCACCAGCCTAAAGTACCTACGCCCGGTTTTCGGAATGATCATTCATGATAATCTGTCATAAAATCTATATCTGTCCCTTTTTGACAAGCAAAATATGTAAGAAAATACTATAGTTTTAATGCCAGATTAAGTCTAATGAGCGTACTGAAAACAGGGCGCTAGATGATTGTAGAGTTACATTAGAACTAAAGATAGACAACTCTTCATAATAATGTCGTGTATGTGTAGTATGTGTAAGGTGCATGTCGCAGCTTGTTTGGTAATGGTATTTTTCATTCCCTATGGCATCCCCGCAACAACATCCTTAAGAGCGAGTTATATTGGATCTGGTAGTGTTCTTCAAACAATATATTAATCAATGTTAAGCGAAAGCTAATAACCCAGCTGGCTTGTGTTATGGCAACCGCCTGAGCACGGACACCCATTGGAGTAGTACCTTGTTTTATGTAACTTTTCCATACTTCTGTCGATACAAAGCTGTCTCTACAGTAGTCGAGGCATGTTAAAGCGGCTTGAAATGGTATAATTGTTGAAAAGAACACATCCTTAACATAGGGTATACTTTACGGTTCGTGTGCGTTCGTACGCTAAGCATAATAAGTAAATTAGTACATTTCCAATATCGAATTAAAATAAGACTTAAACTGACAATTTGTTTGTGTAATATCAACGAATAGGTCCAATATAACTTGTTCCCCCACGATGTCGTAGTGGAGTTGTTACTGGCAATGAACGGGAATGGTTTGGTTTGTTTGTAGTATATAAGTAGTTGGTTAATTAATAATTATTTTCGTTGCAGAACATGTCCTCGATAGACTCTGTGTGGATGACGTCGAGTTACCAGTCGCAATGTAGTCCGCCTTCGCAATATTCCTCTACTTCTAATATTAACATACCTTCACCTACGGTGAGTTAAATATAGGACTTTTCTTATTTTCTTTTCTATACTTATAGAAAACTGATTTTTCTTTGTATGGCACACCTGGTAGTCAGGATTAGTTTCTTCACTTCGACTAGTAATCTTATATCTTTTGCTACTGAATGAAATCTGAAAAAATATTGAGCACTGATTTGGATTTCACCCCGATATATTACGTAATATACAGTTTCTCGTGTTTTTCCATTATGAGAGCAAGAGGCCGTGACCCTTCGTCATTTTATAGAAGCTAAAAGCTTTTCATTAATGTTTCAAATAACAGACATAACTCAACACAGATAATCAATACAAATAAGTATTTAAAATTTGGAAAATATGGTGGCTTTAACAGCTAACTGTCTATAACGAAAGTGTTTAATCTGAGGAAGTATTTTTATATGTGATAATAAACATATTTTTCTATTAGCTACGCTTGTTCTATATGAACCAGTAAAATTGAGGCACTTTGACAAACGAAGTGCAAATCGATGAACCAATCGTGATTATTTCCCATTTTAATAAAATTATGTGTGTTTTCCACAGATGGTACACAGTCCAGGCAGTCCGGTGGAATCGCCGCAGACGGACTACAGCAACCTCCACCAAGCCTTATTACAACCTTTCGAACAAATCACCATGGTAAGTAACACGCCTGTTAAACAGCAGGTATCGTAATTTATGCATAATCCTTCGCCAAAGAGAGATATAGAAATAGAAATATAATTCGAATGAAAATGTTACAGGCTATCGATGATTATTTGATAGTATTTAAAGAGTGTTTTGTTTGCAACAAACATTTTACGAGAGTAACTATTAGTAAAAAAAAATACAATTTTATTCCTAACACATCACATGACGCCGAAACAGATATTATTGGCGTTATCAATTCATCTATACCAATATTACAAAGAGATTTGATTTTTTTGTTTGTTTGAATTGGCTCCGAATCTATTGGACAGATGTGAAAAAATCTTTCACTGTTGGAAATCTACCTTAGTCCTAAGTAACATGGTTTATATTTTATCCCCAAATTCCCAAGGGGAACGAACTAACACCTCGAAGTACAGCTAGTCAAGTAATAAGTACCTAACAAGAGGAATTAATCTTAAACAGTCGTGATACTCGTGTTTTCCAATATTTACACAGGTGCCTCACATCTACGGCTCATGCACACAAATAGAGTTGTCGTACACGCACACACACACACACAAACACGCACATTCCATCGATATAACATACATAGTGTACATTAACAAAAGTGCATTGACTCACGTCGACAAACACGCCCTCTACAATTTGATAAGTGATAAACATAACTTTCAATTCTTATGTTGTTATTTATTATTCTCGAAGGCTAATATTATGCAATTGAATTCAACTGTGCTAATTCAGTTGGTTTTCATACTTTATAACATGTTTTTATTGGTACAACTTTAGTTTTTTCGTAGTGTGCGTACATATTATGAGACATTCACTAATACTTTACTTTATGAATACCACGGTATACGATTAAACAAAATAGTTTCAGAAAAATATCCTTGCAAAGAAAAGCGACATCATTACGAGCTAATACATTTTATTTATTATACATACTCTAATACACAAGAGACATTTAAAATCTTATTTAATATAACTGTTTATGAATACGGCCGGTGGTCTTCACGATACTTTCACCATTCGTGCCATCAGTTGTAATGGCTAGATTCCTGTACACATAACACTTAGCTAGAAGGTACATATTCTCACGATATGATTTTTCACTCACCGCATACACGGACAGCAAGGAGTGGTAAGTATGAGATTGTTATATAAGATAGATTACGTTGCGATATGTACACCAAAACATTATTTATATATAATCTAATTAAATATGACTATTGCTTCAGCAAAAAAATACCATATTGTCATCAATTGGCACAAATGCAATATGTGATAACACAAATGAGTCGATCAACTTTCTTTTTTAACGGTATAATTTGCAATAGTAAATGATTTATGAAAGAGACATGGTTGACTCAATAACAAAGCACTGTAACTGTATTAATATAGTAGCTATGTCAAGCGTCTATAGTATGTTGATATCACGAACACCCCCTAAATCGAATTTGTTTAGTCCACTATTATGTGAAACTATACGTTTTTCTATGCTAGTGTGATAAATGCAGTCACAGATTCACCGGATTGGAAGAAGACTCTCAATCTTTAAAATGACAGCTCTGTTTCAATATTTATTATTCATCAATTTAGACAAAGAGAACTATTGTACTTTTCATCTAAATTAATATAATCCGACCTCGCAAAAACTTTTAGTGCACGATTTTATGTCCAATGTTCAATAAAATATGACAATAATAATCCAAAAGTGCAAAAATGAAAAACTTTTGATTGAATTTCAAAACGTCAGTACGCCTGTCAATCACGTCAATGTTTTTCTCATCATCACAGCCGTAGCGATTGAACGACGACGAACGATTCCAGTTTTGTATGGTAGCCTTAAAAAGGACTTGATTGGCACCTGGCTTAATAAAATTAATTATAAAAATAACTAAATACGCTGTACAGTCGTAAGACATTTGCCTACCGAGCGACGAATTCAAAACTAAAAACGTATAGTTTGACATGCCGCTAGTATACCCTGTGTAACATTGGTGGATGTTGGTTGGCCAAGGACTGGGCGCAGCTGGTGCAGAGCCTCGTGGACTCGGGGTGGACGGCGCACGTCCAAGTCGGAGATAATGTACGACAAATACACACACATACATACACACGCTACGTTTTCGTATAGTCATGTCCCTACTTTTTTTCATGCTTGTGAGAATGTCGTTTATGTTTATTTTTTCTGTTCATTGCATTGGTTATGATCATGGTCCGTACATTTGTCACAAAAGTATCGTAATGTTGTATTATTTCTATTATAAATACTCTACAACAAAGACGTTTTTGAACCCTGTAACTGCGGTCGAACAATTTTAGGTTCCATAACGCTTCGGGCAAATGTGGATTATTGTTTAGCAAAAGCATATTCCGCATTGGCATAAATATTTATTGAGTAAATAATAACACCTTTTTATTAATTAATAAATTCATATAATTTCACCTAGACTATTTGTACGGACCTTGTAAGTAAAATCGTTTTATTGTATGTAGTCATTGGTAAAAACTTTTTAGAAATTTTACTCTAATAAATATGAACTTTATTTTCACAACGTATCAAGTACCTGTATGATTTTTTTTACTGTACTTACATTATATCGTTTAAGTATTTATTATTTGTTTTTATTTGATCATTGTAAAAGCAAGCCATAACTCCTTACACTTAAACAAACAAAACCTGGAAGTATTATTATGGAATTACTTCATCGTAATAATATTCCAAATTACACTGAAGTTATATTCTGTACTGCTTATGCTTTCGAAGCTTCAAGTTTTTTATTTTGTTTACCTCGAACCGTACGTAGTACAGAGGACAGTTCTGGCATGTATATAAAATAGCAGTGTCGGTTTTTCCTTACTTTGTATAATTTTGTAGCACCACAAAAATAAGTAGGCATCTATTTTTTTTTGTAACATGTATTGAGGCATGTTTAGTTAGAGAGTCTATTATCTTTCAGGGAATAATTATTGTTATGTAGTGCACACGTTGCGTCAAGGAATGTCACAGTATTTATATTATGATATAAAATTACCCCCTGAAAAGGTAAAACCATAGATAAGGTAATGGTATACCGGGTATAACGGCGCGAAATTAACCAAAGATAAGCATATAGCTTACCTTCGTTGTTCGCTTTCGACCCTTAATAACTGGTATAATCTTATAATATGATGTCAGTGCGGGTTTCTTTATGAAATGATTAAAAGCATAAATGGTTATTAACATTTTGGCCGCTGGAAGATTAATAAAATAAAGATTGCCATCGATTGCCACTAAAGTCTCATCTGACAAAATAACTTGATTCCATTGGTTCAAACGGGACAAGCGTACGCAGCGCCATCTGTGTCTATCTTTGAGTTTTCTTCTCCATTCGTGTCTATTGTAAAAAACGAAAAACAAAACTTGTTTTCTCTATGGTTTATTTTTAATAGGGGGGTTAGTATTTAGTGTATGCGCTGTGATACATGAATATAATAAAGTTATATCGTGCTTGTATCTCTGAAAATGGTGTTTAATAGCATTCGTTTACAGATTGTCATATCAACTATTTTTATTATTTTTTATCACAGACGTACCGCTTATTACACCGCTGTCACGAACTACAAAGGGTGTTGTCAATGCTTATGTAAGGTGTTTTATAATGCAGTCTTCGTAAATCCTGTGCAGTCACGGAATTGAAAGAAATTGACATGTTGCTTCTCGATCTGTTGGGGTTATTCCATGATGTCTGTTTGGCATTATTTCGTCATTTCCTTTATGATAAATGTAACTCTATAAATAATATGACATTAATAACAAAAATAGGGACGTCAATTTGTCTGATTCATGGAAAATCTCCCTCATAGTCTCCTCGTGAAAATAGATCATTATAAAAAGGACCTGTCTACCGTTCCCGTGATTGTTTTACAGGATTGGCTGTATTTCACTGCTATTTATTGAGTTGTTTTATCACTTAATAAGATTGTAACATCATTCTTACCTCTATACCCCTCTGTAGTGCCTGACGCATCCTTTACTTATATTTATAAAATCTCATTGTTCGTCGGAGTAGTTCGTCATGTAATCGTTTTCGTTTCAGGTTATCTGCATCTCGTTTATTTTGTCGCTTTCTCTCTTATATTTTGGCGCGAATACTGACGTACGTACTGACGTGGCGGAATGTTTGTTTGACAGATGGATCAGCCGGTGACGAGTTACAGCGCGCCGTACATAAACCACAGTTCGCCGGTCGCGTCGCAAGCAACTAACTCGCCGCAAACCTACTCACAGGTAATTAGTTAAAGCGATACAAATATGAAATATGAAGTGTTTTTGTTACACCATTGTTATTGAGTGCCCAACTGAATAATGGCAGAAAGTAGTGGTTGAAAATCTATGAGTCATTCAGTATAGACACTTATCTTTTTCTTTGTTACAATACAAGAAAAACTTTTTGTTGTCACATTCTCACTCATTCACTAAAGATGTTATAGACAGATTAAATATATAAGGTGAATCGTCATCCAGAAAATAACACCCTGTATTGCGATTACATGAATATTTTTTCTACCTCTAGAAAGTTACCATACCAGATTTAAGCAATGATGACCGAGTGAATTTTTGTATGTGATTGGTATTTGTAAAATATATGTAGATGATAATCGTGTATACCTATTGTACGTCCCACAGTCTGTGCCCCGAGGCGTGATGACGTCGGGCGGAGTCGGGGGGCTGCCGGGCGTGGGAGTGGGGAGTGTGGGGGTCGCGGGGCTCAACGGCGCGTGTCGGCGCGCGCGCGACCCCGTGCCGGGCGGGGGCTTCCCGCCGCGACCGCCCGACCCCCACCCCGCCATACCTGACATCATACTCACTGGTAACTAAATACTTAGCTACTTTTTAACCGACGAAAAGTGGGGGAAGTTCTCAACTTGAAGCAATTATGTTTTATTTGCGCCAGACTACGCATAACACTAATTATGTCATTGTTCGAAAGGGTATAATAAAAGGGACTGACTACTTTGAAAGCATATAGCGTTAAAATAATTTGCTTGTCAGTTTTTTCTACGGTTATTGTTATTGTGCATAAGTGTTGTTTGTACTGTTTGTCTGTTCGCAACATTTTAAACGTAATTTCAACAGCACGTCAAAGCCAGCTTACTGCGTGGGCAGTAAGTATTCAGGGACGAGCCCACCACAATCCAAACCCTACTTGCCTTGCGGCGGGCCGTTCCTTAAAGATGTAAAGTGTCTTTTAGTCTTTTCAACGAAAATTTTTCCTGACGCAGTAAGTGTGGACTGTAGTCGACAAGCCAAGGTAGTAAAATCAAAATTAGGTCTCAACTTCAAAACACATTACAATAGATAAAGGGATCAGAGTCCGGGATCGCATAGAATGTAAAGTTAAACACTCTTGGTGATATGTGAGAATTTCTTTAGAAGCACCATCTGCTTTTGTGTGTACTGCATTGGCATACAAATATTTAGTGTATTTATTTTTTTACTTGGTAACAAGCGAGTATTGCGGTGTTGCAGACTACTCGAGCGAGCTGGAGGCGGGCATATTCGGAGAAGAGGCGCAGCTGCGCGCCGGCCTCGACCTCGACGAGCTCACGCTGTTAGAGGAGCCCAGCGCGCTGCTGCCCGACTCCGCCGTCGAGCACGAGTTCCGCCTCGACCGCATGTAGCTCCGTCCCGCTGCTTCACTCTCCTCTACCACTCCTCACTCCTCGCTCCTCGCTCCCCACAGCGTCCGTCAGTGTGCTTCATCGTGCGCCACGTCGCTGCGCACACATCAGACATTGTTTACAGTGGCTTATAAAGTAATGTCTTTTCGTAAAATATGTACAGTCAAGAACTGACAAAGTGTAAAGGTACTGACTAACGTTACAAGCTGTAATGCAACGTTCGCGTAACACTACGCACTGATTGCATGAATGCCAGTTGTGTTACGTGTTGCATTACACCTGGTAACGTTGGTGAGTACCTCAGCATGAGACATTGTCAGCTCTACCTTACTGGCGATATAGTTTTGGCTTTGGTTACTCAAACACATTCCTTGCGTTTTGAAATAATATCCGTCAAGCGAAACAAGTGTACGAGTAGAAGACGTTGCGCTGCACTTAGCCTGTTTAACGTTTGCGTGTACGATAGAAAAAGCGATGATTTGACTCCTGCTCAGTGTACTAGAGTATGAGGACGTGATTAGGTGGTCTGGGCATTGTTCTGTACAAGTACCAACATATTGACAGGCAACTCTTTAATGTTTATTCGTTTATGACAAAATCCAGAAATTTCTAGACCAAATTATTTTGTTCGTTCATTATATTTGACGACGTCAGACAGTCTTCTGTCTGAAAATATTTGTAGTTGATGAATTGAATTTAGTTTAAATCTGTACATACGTTACCATATCGCAACGTCGGTTGTTGCCAAAAAACTTACCTATAATATTGACATTGTTTTTTTATTGACTTGATGAAGATTTATCAAAGTAACAATCAACTGATTTTAAATATAAAGTTATAGGAAGATTCGTTATTTATTTAAAATAATAAAATAAATTATACAATTCATTGAATTATGTAACATATTTAGTTTTGTAACTAAATCATAATTAAAGCAAAATGTTCTCTTGATAGATACCTATAAAAAAAGATCAAATACCCTCTTTGGTATAAAGTCAAATCTAGTCAATGTGTTAATATTTCAGTTTGAACTCGAAAAAGACATCATTTTGGCAACGTCTGTGAACAGTCAGTAGGGTAAGCGAGCGCACACTGTCGCGTCCAATAATGTAATATAGATAGGAACCGAGGAACGCGTGGGACGACGGTACACAAAAGGGGTTGGCCGATGGAAGGTAGATGTCGCTGGTGTCGTTCAAGCCTCCAATATCCGTAACGTATATTCATTTTGACATAACAATGTATTTTTGATTTGGTCGTTATTGTGTCTCTCACATATCTGACATTATCGTGTTAAAATATATACACCGTGTCGTGATTGAATGATTGTTTTGCACCAGCCCACGTTACAGTTTGACAATGATGGTTAACATCTTATTCTCTTTTTCGCTTCGAATGTAATGATGCGAAACCGTATACAGAATCCTTATCCTTAATTAGGGCTCGGATAAACACCAGTGATAGTTGCCAAAGCCATTGCCGGGCGCACCACACTCCCGATACTTCATGACAATTTCTATTCTTCAAGTCTGAGCTAGAGAACGTAGGACGTCTGTCTTTCTGTATTCGAGTCATTAGCGACTCGAGCATTGACGATGCAAGGGGCCCCAGAACCCTCGAGTGTGTTCTTTGCGATTTTTCAAATTTTACTCATGTTTCTTATTCAAGGTTTAGGTATCGTTATTATAAATAAGATTTTTTAAATAGGACGACGTGTGTTCAGAGTGAATGTGTTATTACCTTATTATTATTATTACTGTGAATATTTTTCTCGAATATTGTTAGGGTGTCGGCATGCGGCCGTCTGTAAATATTTTTAAAGTGTTCACTTTGATGAAGTTTGCATTTAAGAAACTAATTTTGCATGCTAGACTAGCAACATCATCTTATCAATCAGTCGTTAGGTATAGTGACGTTTTGACTTATCTATCGTTATATGATACTACGCCAGCCACATTTCCATGTCTCTTTGATTCTATATTGGCTAGCCGCTATCGACTCCATTCAATTAATTCTTTAGCATACATGTATACAAATCAAAAAGACAAGTGTAGTTTTTGATAAGATCGCCTTAATAATTACAATTTTGAAAATAAACAGCGTCTCATCGAACTGCACGCAGAGGATTTTGGGTTGCTAAGTTTAGTGTAATGGACATTGCATCATAGGTTAGTTAACGCATAATGTTTGCTACGAAGACGTTCCTTCGCGTGGATGATCTTTGAATAGTTACAACGATGTTTGATGAACCGACCAAAGCTATAGTTGATATTAGTAGCTATAGTTAGTGGTTTTAAAATACAGGCCAAAGTTAGCATCAGGAAAACATCGCCAAGCTTTTGCAGCCCTGAATACTAAGCGTAGCCGTATCGACGCGACGTGCGTTTTACTTATAAATGTTTTTAAATAAGAACTCTAAACACCAAAAATAAATTGTAATAAAATGTCTTATGTACTTTTAAAATAATTATGTAGGTATCGATATAATGTAATAAAGAAAATATATTATAACATTACATTCGTGACCGAATTCCTTTAATTGTTTCTAAACATTTTTTTATCATAATATATAATAGTAAAAAATAGATTCTCGTATAGTGTTGTAAATATGGGATGGGTGAATAATTGACACCAATGTTGATGGTAATTGTTGATATACTGTACTAGGCGTTTGTCGCGAACATATCTATTGTAAGTGTATCAGTCGGGTTCGGCTGGCACTTTCTACGGACTAGCATCTCGATGGCTCCCACCATTTTATTGAGATATTTGATACATTAGCTCTCGTTATATTATACTAAAGGTTTTTTGTATAAAGTTGTTCCTTATCATCTCTTTTGCCTGGTAATATTATATATTTATTATATATGTCGTAAGTGTATATTAATATAAGTCTTCTCGAACGCACAATATCGTACAACGAGTTACAAAAAGGCTTACTTTTTATTGGAGTGGTTTTAGCGTTGACAAATGTTGACGATCGGTGACCGTTTCATTACTTGCTGCTTTTAAATATTGGTAACACTATAAATACTACTCGACATTGCCCCTTTTGCGATGCTTGTGTAATATAAGTAAACGAGTACCCAATGAGATTAATGGACTATTAAATCGCCCTTAGTGAGTAGTGGGCGCAACAAGAACACTTTTTAACAAGTTTAAGAATAAACTCTTTTCATGTCGATCTGTCTTTCAGACAAGGGTAAACATTTCGGGCATCCAATAATTTCAGACACCATTAATACGTTGGTATTACGTTAACTGGATCCGTTTAACGGAAAATGTTATGAGACAGGTCCGCTTCAGCACGGTATAATATTAAATTAATAAAACAAAGGTGTGCATTGACGCGAGTGCGAAATGTTCATATTTAAAAGCAGTTTGTCTTTATTACACCTTCAATTGAGTGAGAAACCCTTAACCAATCCGAATCGTTGCATGATACGAAAAGATCTGAAATGTGTATAAAATATCCTTGTAAGTTTTTATGGTATCACTTTTTGTTACACGTTGTATAAGTGAATAGTTCCTATTTGTTCTACAGAACGGATGAGACGTCATCGAACAAATTGTAAAAAGATTTTTTTTCTCTTTTTTGTTCTCTGTTCAAAGAGTTTGTTGTGCAGAAGAAATGGGAATTATTCAGTATAAGTAAGCCGACGCGCGTGTGACGCGCTCCTATTGTTAATTTGTTAAAATCCCAGCGATATAGTGCATTTTGTTTTTCACGACACGTCTGTTCAAAAAGAAAAACTATTTTCTTCAATAATCAGAAACAGAAACACAGCTCTAGCTCTTCAATTTATTTTCTATAAAGACTTAAACTTCTTTTTTAGTGTATTTATGGTATTTGATAGGAATTTAGTTATGTTGAATATATTGTTATTCAATGATTTGTAAATATTTTGAAAGGAAATTGAACATAACGTATCTAATTTAACGAAACTGAAACAGACATAATATTGTCTAGGTTTCCCCATGTTAGAATACTCTTTATGTCCAACGAAAAAAGTCTTTCTAGACGTACATAAAAAAATAAGTATAAATAACTAAGTTTAATATGTTTTGTTTAACAATGCCATTCGTTTGTATTTTTCTATTTACCGTTATACTTTAAGCTTGTTGATATGATGAGTACAATGCAAATCAATGGAAACACAGGTTTTTGTTTATTTTTATGTGTCTAGTCATCAAATTGTGTTTTCATACATAAATTCTTCTGCGCTCGGTACCAAACCGGGTCTTAAATTTTATTCAATATTCAGTCACGTGACGTCGACACTGGCGATCCTAGCGTGAGTAAATGGAACTATTTTCTCACTATGACAAAAAGTAACATAATATGACCAATCTGAACGCGAACTAGTTAACTATCAAAACTCGGTACAGTCAAGGACTTCTCGAGCGTAGCACAATATTTGTATAGGTGAGAATGGTGAACCCTGTGAAAATACTGATAGCCTCGTTTCTCAGCTCCATAAAAACAATCTGAAACAACTTAGTATTTTCTTACAACTTTGTTTATTTACTGTACTCACCTTTTATTCATTCCATTTCCGTGTCTGAACCGCATATTGTAATAGATGATATACAAAATAAATTGAATGGACAAATCGACTGTTAACGGTTATAATGGATGTGTGCACTATATCAGGGCTTTAAGGATAGGTTTCATGGGTAGTACCAATTTATTCTATAGAACATGACGTTATTGAACAACATTAGTTTGCTCGTCCTTTTCTTTCTCTAGGAACAGTGTGAGAGAGAAATTTGTTGTGTAGAACAAAATTGGACATACCCAGTTTCATGAGTGTTTTGTGAAAATATTCGTTGTTATTTGTATTGTGTGCGTTTCTTTAATGAACCTTATGGGAGAATCTAGTCGGGCGGCGCGTTGGCACTTACCTTCTTACAAGTGATTGTAATATTATCTATCACTGAGTTGTGTTAGTCGTTAAGACGTAACTGCGTTAGAGCTTGTCTAAATTTCATCGTAATGTGAGACGACCTTCGTTTTGTATCGCATTGTTGGTAGGGATTTGTCACGTATGTGTATCGACTATCGATATATCGATGTTTTTGTTCTTAAAGTAACAGGCAGTTACAAACACCAATTGTAGTGTTTCCTATAATTTAAAAAAATGAACATGTTATAGATTAGTAATTTTCTCTGTAAGACTATTTGTACGAAAAATATCGATAGTCGATAAATATGCGCGATTAAGCCCTACTTAAAAGGTATATACAGTGTCTACTGCTGTCAGCAATGAGAAGGAAATTTGTCATTAATTTCCTTACCATTTAGAGGTAGAATATATTTGACAGCCCCTTATTTTTACTTCTAATTATCTTTGCTGACGTAACTGTATGTAATCGACCGGGGCCAATGTGTCTACTGGGTTATTCCGGCTTTATACAAAATTCAGTACGAAATGTCGCATTTACCCTGTTACGTTTTTTTTTCCCCGGTTAACCTTGTATGTCGAATAATTTTAGACAAGTACTAGTGTTGGTACAGAAGTGTCGCGCGCGCCCTGCTCGATGGAAACTTGCGTACAATGTACGCGGAAGGAAGTTGAGGTTTTTTTTTATCATGTCTTTATCTATATAAAAAAGTACTGTCTGTAGTCACGGTGTTGTTATGTCAAAATTATAACTTCTATCTGTAATATAAAACTAGTTTACTATAAATGTGATAAAAAGGAAAAAAGCACAACATTATTGTAAAAGCCTAAATCAAGAGTGTAACGTAAGCCTCCTTTTTTGTTTTATTTCTTTTCATAATGTGAATTTTTACTCTTGTCAAAATTAATATAATGTACATGACATGTACACTTTGGTATTGTAAGTGTTAGATATTGCCAAATGCCGGGGATTTTTAAAGTCTTTTTGATGCAATACAATTACGTGCATTGGCAACAGGTGCAATATTATAATATGGCTGGCGATATTGACAGTTCTATCAGTATAATGTTATATATGAACGTTGAAAAGTGTCTTGTATTACACAGACCAGCAGAATGTATAGTTAAATCCGTTGCCGAGAAAGCCAAACTTTATATTGTATATGTATTTTCTTTTTAAGTATATTTGTAATATGCAATGAATGAAACATTTGGTTTGTCGTCAGTGCCTCAGGGCTAGCGTTCTGAACTCCTTGCGATCAATCACTCGGACCAAAATGAAGTTGTGTGATGTAGGTACATATTCGCGTCTCCTAAAGCATTTTGTTGTGTACCCGAATCGGATCATTTGAAAAAGAACCTTATGCATTTTGGACTTTAAGTTACATTTAGTTTGTAGTAATGTAACGTATGAGCAGTCGAGAACGCGTTTTTTATTAAACTTTGTGTAAAAAATGAATACACACTCTAATCTGTTTCTGAATTTTTTATGTCCATTTCGCTTTGATATTCTTACACATGTATTAGGGACCCTATTACGTCTTCATATTTATATGATATCACTATATCCCACGGTTAGAACAAAAGTGACACAAAACAAAATGAGTAATTTTATGAAATTGAACCTTAACATAAAATATACAAAACTTAAAATACAAAATCGACATGTTCCATATTGGATCCTTTTTGTTCTAACTATGCGATATGTTCTTAATAATATATCTGTTATACACATGATATAGTGTAATCCTACGTTTTCACCGCCCAAACATTCACAAGAAAATGTGTAGGACACATGTTCACTCTGGTTATGCCGTATTTAACGAACAAATCACCAGATCGCTAGTCCTATGTTTTCTTGTTCATGTTTTGCCGGTGGAAACGCACGGTCATATAAATAATACACCAGATGACCAATCAAATGCTATTTTAATCATCACGGTGTGTTTATTACCTTAGGAATATATAAAACATGGGATACTTAAATATGACGATGTAATTGGGCCAAATAATAACTATTCCAATTTCCAACATTCATACAACAGACTTTGAACTATTCATTTCCATTTCATTACATTGTTCTTTCTCAAATAAGCACAAAGTTAATTGTATTCTGAGGTAAAGTGTTTCAAGGGTTTGTTTTATTTAAACCAAATGTACATAATAAGTGTGATAGAGATGAAACGGTCTCATTTAAAAATAAAATTGTTGTAAGTAAGTTTTGTTTTTATTTCTTTACGTAACATAATTAGCGTGTAAATGTAGGCAGGTCATGAATTTACTTTGATATTGATTGGCTAACATGCAAAATGTTTTTAACCTTATTTGCGCACATATTTTTTAAGCCTTAAATGTGTTCATATATTGATGAACTCGACTGTGTCTACCTACAATAAAAAACATAAAATATGCGACATTCAATATATTCCCGTGAAATTATCTCACGTTCTGAGTTAGGTAGTTAGGGTAGAAATATAGACAAGTTCGTAATACATAGTAGCGTCTGCGGTCCAGTTGGTCGGATACTTGACTTGTAGGTAACCGGGAGGTCCGGGTTCGAGTCCAGCTACTGGACGTGTACCAATGGGACTCTTTTTCAGAGCCTATGTACGCAATGCAACGCTCGTACGGTGAAAGACAACATCGTGATGAAACCCGCACACCACAAGGTGTGTGAACCCTATAACGGCGATGGGTCACCCCCTGTCACGTTGGGTTGAATACGCTTGGTGAACCGTGGGCATTTGCTTCAGCAAGTGCCTCTGCCTACCCCGCTTTGGGATTAAAAGGCGTGAAGTATATTTTTTTCGTAATACATAAAAAACGACGAGTTCAATGTTATTTTCTAAATTAATTTCTTTTTTATTCGCTTCGATACGAACTTGACTGTACCTTCTTATTTAAACATCAAGAATGCAGTTACTTCCATTATGTGATCCGCCAAGTAGGTAGGTACATACTGAGGGCAATAAGCTCTTAGAATATCCTTGACAGACTGGTTTTATATAGTTGAATCTCTCGATTATTCATGATATCTGCATATCCCTATAGGAAACGGAAGTGACGTAAATGTCGCTCTTAGTACCTATGTCATAAAATTAATGAACTCCATGAACTCGCGAGCAATGAAATGGTATCAGTACACTACAGGTAGGTTCAGGCAGTACTCAGTCGATTTCATTGCTCGTAAGCTCAGACTAAAAACAATTAGACTTTCAATCTAAAACTGACGTTTAGAATAAAACCAGACAACAATATAACATGCAGAAGTGAAAGAGTAAGAGCCAATATTATTAATTTATCATTTTTTAAAATTATTATAAAGTGACAGTTCGGATCCAGAAGACACCAATTTCCATACATTTTGGTGGAAGAGACTGAACGTGCTACGCTGTTTGCAAGTTTATAATACTACTATTTATCATAAATTCTCTATAGGGTTGGCCCAAATGCCTATATGTCCCATTTATTACCGAGCGCTCTTTCAATTAAGATACCACAGTAGATCATCAGCCCATACTTGTCCACTGCAGGACATAGGCCTCTCCAATTGCACGCTGCTGTGATCTGCCTATAGTAGATAATAATATGCTGATTTCTGGCATACGTAGTTTATATATACAGGGCGGAAAAAAGTTATGGGTCCTGGAGAGGAACTGCTTTAAATCCTTTAGTTAGAGCTCATTTTACTGAAAGGAAACATTCCTTTATTTTTAAAAAGAAACAAAACTACATTAAAACTTTTTAAATTTTGCTAGTTTCAACCGGGAATCGAACCGACTAAAAATTAACCCTCGCTACGAATCGATAGGCTTATTGTTTGGGATAAACTTTGTCTAAGAACAACATCAACAGATGTTCATGGGGTAGATTTATTATTACCATTTTGTTATCCAATATTTTAACAAGGTACATACTTAGAGATAATTAACATTAGCAAGTTTGTACTTCAAACGTTGTCTTTAGATGTTAAAGAGATAAGAAAATTATGACGTATCATTTACTTGTTACAAGAGTTCAGTACTAGGCATTGTCAATAAAAACTTGTAATAAGTATTCAATTTCATGGGTATCTCGACGAGTGTAAGATCAACTGTTTCTTAGACAGAGTTTATCCCAAATACCGATTCGCGTAATAAACAAGCGAGGGTTAATTTTAAATTTTTTCGATTCCCGGTTGATACTAGTAAATTTTAAAAATGTTTTAATGCAGTTTTGTTTCTTTTTAAAAATAAAGGAATGTTTCCCTTCAGTAAAATGAGCTGACTAAAGGATTTAAAGCAGTTCCCCTCCAGGGCCCATAACTTTTTTCTACCCTGTAATTTTATAACTCCGGAACGGGATTTCGCTAATTCTTCCTTTGTTGTGCTTATTAATTACAGCAGAAGGTTCTTATGAAAGATAAAAATGACATCTACTGCTGGGCACAGGCCACCCTGGAGGTTATTCTAATTTTATATTCATATTAATAGTTAAGACAGGACAACGTCTGTCGAGTCCACTAGTTTCCCTATAAATATTGGTCAGGCAGGCTTAGGTATAGTAATTATCTTTATAATATTCTAGCTGATCCGAAAAGCTTTGTTTTGTCAATGTAGGTACATTATTAACAGTGTTTCCTGCTATTATATTATGCACATAAACCTTCCTCTAAAATCAATGTGTTAAAGGACACCGCGACAAAATCCGTTGCGTAATTTTAGAGATCTATAAATATATAAAAGGAAAAGCTGACTGACTGATATATCAACGTACAGCCCAAACGGCGAAACGTAGGCACTTGAAATTTGGTACAGACTAGAACTAAGAAATGAATTAGCGAAATTCCCACGGGAACGGGAATAAATGGGAAAATTCTTTTGTATGAAATATCTAAACGGCTAAAGTTAGATGCTTGAAATTAGGGACGCAGGTACCTTAGTAGGTACACTTAAAGCTTATTTGCAACAGGATATAGGAAAGTTCCCACGGGAACGGGCGTTAGCGGCAAAAAAAAATAACCGCGTAAGATAGTAGATTGAATTTTGGTATCCAACTATCCAGGTACTTTATTGAACGTAAATCTTACTTCCAACGCGATATTGTAGAAT
This sequence comes from Conopomorpha cramerella, assembly GCA_012932125.1. NCBI lineage: Eukaryota > Metazoa > Arthropoda > Insecta > Lepidoptera > Gracillariidae > Conopomorpha > Conopomorpha cramerella. The sequence goes on from SJJU01000366.1 coordinate 38,966, forward strand.
TCCGACGGGAATGGGAGTTAGCGAAAAATCTATATATATAAAAGAAAGTTGTGTTAGTTACACTATTTATAACTCAAGAACGGCTGAACCGATTTAGTTGAAAATTGGTGGGCAGGTAGCTTGGTACCAGGAGATGGACTCAGGATTTTTATACCGATCCTGTTATACGTAGCGCTGTATAGAGGGTGTTATAATTTGTATGACATACTGAAACTACGCGAATGAAATCGCGGGGCGTCCAACTAGTGAGTTATATTAAAAAAAATAGTGCCTATCTCAGTTTACATGATTAATCAATACATAGGGACCGACAGAGAGATGCGATTATTTATGTAAACCTTTTTGTAAAGTAACTGGCCATATCCGTAAAAAATATTTCAATGACAAATAAATGATTTTCTGTCATAGGAAATATTGACACACATCACAAGAAATCAACAAAAAATCTACAACTGTTTACTGGAAGAAAATATTACAATGCGTTATTTTATAATTTTATATTTCAGCTGTTACTTTGCCATCGCTTTGTGCAGACCAGGCCGATTGGTAGACTTAAGTGACAATAGTCGGTGAGTAGAAGATAAAACCTAACCTATCATCACGTCAGAAGCTAGTCTAAGAATTTGCATCATTATCTACATACATGATTTACCATTTACCGTCCAATTAATATAAACATCCTTTCAAATAATTGTTTCAGCGATGCAGATCAGAACGAGTACGAGGAAGAAGATCAAGCCAACTCTGAAGCGGCTGATGATTACTCTAGAGAGGTAAAATAATTGTTTTATTGTGATAGCACCCTATGTTGTAGCCACCTGTTTTTTATCCTTTCACTCACACCGCCCTATAATCTTAGAATACATTTCAGGACCAACGAGGTACCCAGTCACTGTCTTCAGACAGACGTGAACACAACACTGACTCTAGCTTAAACGCCCCTCAAAAGCTCCAGGAATCACGCTACGTCCACGAACATGTTAGTCCTAATATACTTTGCAAACTCTACACTTATTTTAACACTTATTATTTCCCTCTGCATAGTAATGGTTACTATGTTTTCAAATATTCTATCACATTATCTATTTAGTTTTCAGATGCCAGTCAAACTGATGATAAAGAAATTGCCGATGAATCTAACAAAGGCTACCATGAAGTAAAAACATGCAACGAGTACGTAGGAACTGGTAGTGATTCTAACGACCAAACGGAAGCTGGTAGGATGGCCAACCGTGACGTTAACAAATTCGACAACAGTATGGGAAGTGACCGCGACCGCAAAGTAACTGGTGGAAACGACGAAGTAATATACGCGAAAACTAACAGATACGCTTCTGTTGATGAAGCTGAAGAACCTCAAAATAGCGAGGAAACCCGAAAGAGCGAGGATCACAGGTACTATAAAAGTCGTCAGAAATTAATTCCTTTCACTTACAAGAAAAATGAAAACATTGCCGCGGAAGACTCATCTTATAATAACTATAACCGAGACCGAAGACAAGCAAGTCAGGCCTCCAATTCTGAAAACACGGAAAACGTTAATACAAAAGTCCTAGCTAATGACGATGACGAAGCTGTCATTAAAAGTCATATCAAAAGATTATCAAATGGTGAACTAGATGAATTACTGAACTCGCTCTCTGAAGATAAAAGAGCTTTGCTAAGAAAAATCATAGATAACGATTCAACAAAAGATAATGCTATCAGTAAACGAGAAATAACCAAGAAAGCAGGTGCTATCGAAGATAATTCACTGATAGATAGTGAGAGTATTAAATCACAAAGTGGAAATGAGCCTGTAGATGTAACAGATTCATCATCGGTCACTACAGAAACAAAAGATATCAAGCAGCCAGAAATACAAACTGCTATTAGTACTACTAAATCACCTGAATCAAAAGAAGACGCTATCAATGATTCGAAAGATAAGAACTCTAATTTAATCGCAGCCTCAGTTGACGGAAAACCTGCCACAGCTAAAGTTGAAAACAAACGAGAAGCCACCAATGATGACTATGATACCAGCTTAGATTCAAAAGACATATCGGACGCTAATTCAAACGATTTATTCAATGATCATTATGTGTACTGCTCTAGCAACGACGACGAAGCGCACCATGACATCAACTCCGCAGATGCTAATGTCTACAAAAGGGACTTGCTTTCTCAAAGCAATGACGAACTCGCAGAATCAATGAAATCCCTGGAAGATTCTTTTCCTAATGGAAATGCATATGATGAAGCAGATTCTAATTCAGATATGGCGCCTCTTGTACGTGTGAAGCGAAAGAATACCGACGAGGCCAGTAACAAACTTCCGATTTTAGACACCAAGTCGTGCGCGTCTTATCGCGCAGAAAACAATGATGATGACAATGAGGAAGGTAGTGAATTTGAAGAGGATGGCTTTTATGACAGAACTTCCAGCATTGACAAAACTGGTGAGGAACCAGTTCTTTATATTATGTAAATATATAATCTAGCATCTGTTCACGTGCAATTTAATTATATCTACATTTGTTTCAGATCACAAGGCGGAAGGAGACACATTGACTGATTCATCCAGCGATGCATCGGCTCTAGGGTCGGACTCTGACAACGTAGTAATGGGTATCGAGGGTGTCGACGACAACCTCATGTTGAATTCAAGGAACCGGCGAGCACTTATCAAAATACAACGCGACCTAACGAAATCTACGAAACCAGAAACTATTTGTAACTTAGAGTTTCGTCCCACACCAAGCATCAACGTAGAATCAGAACGCAAACAAGAAATGTCTATGAATTCTCCCGTGGGTTACCAGGAGAGCGATGCCTTCGGCCCCGTGTCGCACGGGCATGATGGAGAGCTCGCTCGGTTCAAGAGGATTAGAAGACTGAGACCATCTTCCACTCCAGAAGAGTCATCCAAGACCTAGTCAGCTGGAGAAACAATTTCTTGTCCCTACAGTAAGGTAGATTTGTCCAATAGTAACTAGCTTTACTTCTAAGCCCTATTATAACTGGCACTAAGGGTTATTAACTACTTTGTACGCTATTAAGAATTTTACCTGGAATTGGCTTATTTGTATTACGTACCTATTATATTATTTAGACTTGTTTTAAGTTCCAATATTAATCTGTATGCTATTTAATATAATTTATTTATTTCAATACCTATCCTGGATTTTTTATTTAATGAAAGTCAGATTATTAAATTATTTGTTTATTGTATGGCATTGCTTCACAATTCGTACGAGATATATGTGGGTAATGTATAAATACAAAGATTATAAACTTAATAGGAAGTTAAACATAATAAAAATGATATTATTTCTAGACTAGCAAATGTTATACGATTCATCACCTTACTTGTTATGTTAGAAAAGCACAGGGAATGCGGATACATGGGGTATGTATGTAGGTAGCTTAATCAATGTGTCACTTTAGACATGTAAAATTTATGTTCACGGGTGTCGCGCGTGTGTTTGAAGGGGGCGCCTGGCGTCTGGAGCTGCGAAGCGGGGCAGGGGCCGTGCACGTGCGCCGTGTACTCGCGCCGGTAGCTGCTGCTGCCGTCGCCCAACACTATTGACGACGCTCCGCCGCGTCGCACCACGCGCTCTACTTTTTCCACTCGTTCCACCCTCTCTGAGCGAGCCGAGTTCTCCGAACGAGAGAAGTTCCCGTACCTTGACTCAGACTGGCCGTAAAACTCTCCGCCAACGCTTAGGTTGTCGCGTCCGTTGGTTCGCGACTGACGCTCCACCAATGTAGACTGCCCGTCGCGCTTGGCTTCGCGACGCGTTTGGCTCTCTGAATGTTGGGATATAACGCCCATGTTGTCGCGTGCCGATCTATGCATTGAGCTGATACTCTTTCTATCTGCACTGTGAGTAGAGTTGTTGATATATTCTCCGCGATCAGATAAATTACCGATGGCTTTACGCTGCGCTGCTGCCGCCGAGCTTATAGAGTGTTGTGCCTCCGTTGTTGTTGTTACACCTTTACGATGAAGAACAGTGTTCGAGGAGGCAGTATCGCTGACCAAATCTGATGTTCTTTTGTGATGACCTATACGCGAAACGTTGGAAGTTGTTGAAGAGGCATCGCCTCCTCCGCCTTGCATAGCTCGTTGGAATTCCATACTAGTTTTCGTTACGCTGTCGCAAAGTTGACTTCTTTGTCCACTATGGTGCGATTGGTTATGCGAGTTACTGGTTTCTTGATGAATATTGCTGGTTATGGAAGATTGGTTGTGTTGATTCATCATCTCTTTACGAGCTTTCGACGATGTAGTTGTGCTCTCGGATGATATCAAACGCTGTGAACTGTCACCAGTGTGTTGACTCCGCATTGTAATGGTTTGACTATCGTGCTTAGAACTTGCGTGACCTGAGCTCCCATGAACGACGTTCGAGGTCTCTGATGTAATAAGGCGTTGTGAGCTATCACCACTCACAACTTGTGTGTTGCGCAATGACTGGCTGTCTGTTTTACTTATGTTGTGCCCGGAGTTACCACTAATATTGTACTTGCTGTGCGATGTAGACGACTGGCTATCATTTTTAGAGATAGCATGCCCCGAACTGACTCTTGTATTTGACGAACTCACCGAGGAGTCTGACACTATTCTCTGATTCGTGTCTCCACCTCGTATGGATCTATTATTTACGGTGTCAATGTTTTTCGTACCGTGAATATTTCCACCTGACAAATGTGTCTCTACATCGCGTGTAACTGTCACCCATTTACCAGCTATCAATTTCTTCTCCGAAACTTGTTTCGTGGTGGTTTTAGTCATAGTAGAAGACGTGACGTTTTTGATATTCTTACTTTCCACTTTGTTTACTGAGCTTCGATCTACTACGTCTGTGGAATGCTTTGTATGCAAACCAGTTTGTACATTTCTCGTGGACGATTGTTGATTAATCATTGTTTGACTGTTGGATTGATGGACAGAAGACTCAGAATGGGATGTTTGTACATTTTCCCGATGCATTTCAGCATTCGACCTTTGTATTTGAGACGTGGTTTTATGTGTATTATCACTAGATGTCTGAGAAGTGGATACTCCACCTCTGAATTGATCTTGAATGATTGTTTTGGAGACATTTGTTTTATCACTTGTATTAGACATGTGACGTTGACTTTCATTTATAGATGTGGAACTGACATCATGTCTTTGAATGTTTTGTACATGAAGATTGTCCTGGGGACGAACGGGGCTTGGCCGGTCGCCATTAACGTACTGGTGTTTTACAGGGCGTTCAAAATCACCTTCAGGATGAAGATTGTCTTTTGGTTTAACTTGTTCTGGTCTTTCACCTGTAGCCCATTTGGGAAGCGATGGTCTTTCAAAACTACCTTCTGGCCTCAAGTTGTCTTTGGGACGCACTTGAGATGGAGTTTCGCCTGGTTGCCAACGATTATCTGGTCTCTTAGCGAATTCACCGTCTGGCTTCAAGTTATCCTTGGGCCGCACTTGTGATGGCGTGTCACCTGGTTGCCACAGATTTTCGGGGCGCTTTTCGAATTCGCCGTCAGGATGTAAATTGTCATGTGGTTTAACTATATCTGGTCTGTCGCCTTTGACCCACTTCGGCCTTGAAGGTCGATCAAAGTCTCCTTCAGGTTTTAGGTTGTCAGTTTGTTTAATAGGACTACGTCTTTCTCCATTTACAGGCTCATGTACTGGTCGTTTCTCAAACGATCCTTCGGGCTTAAGATTATCTACGTGGTAGGTTATTGAGGATCTTTCACCTTTAGTGACATTGTAGTCGTCTCTTCGCTTATGATCTTCAAAGACGCCTTCAATCTTTAGGTTATCTTCTCTTCGAGTCAGTTTGACTTTTTGCCCTTTAACGACGCGATATGTGTCTGAAGAACGAGTGTTTTCCATTTTTCCCTCCATCCTTAAATTGTCCTCATGTTTAACAATAGCCGCCCTTTCGCCTTTAACTATCTTGTAATCGCTCTTTTGTTTTAAATCTACAAACTCTCCTTCGATTCGCAGATTATCCTCACGTCGAATAATATCTACTCGCTCTATCTTCTGTTTTGTACGTAAATCAGTGTCTCTTTCAATTGTAATATTATCTGCCTGCTTAATTAACTTTCGTTTCTCAGCTGGTTGCGAAGGTATAACATCCGGTTTGTAAAATTTACCGTCAGGTTTCAAATTATCTTGGGGCTTAACCACTGGAGCTCTTTCACCTTTAGTTGCGCTGTAGTCATTTCGAATATGCAAATCTATAAATTCTCCTTCCGTTCTCAAGTTGTCTTCGTGTTTTTGTATGGTTACTTTTTCTGTTCTTTCGACATGTTTATAGTCGTCTCTTGAGCGATGAATGTCTATTTTACCCTCCATTTTAAGATGATCTTCATGCTTAACCACTTCCATTCGTTCTCCTTTTGTTGCTGTATAGTCGGTACGACGCTTTATATCCATTGAACCTTCTGGCTTTAAATTATCTTCAGGCTTTTTCTGAATAGGCCGTTCGGCAGGAACAGGACTCTTACCCTTTTCCGGAATAACCATTTTACCTTCTGGTTTCAAGTTATCTTTCGGCTTAGATGGAGTTTGTTTCTCAGCAGGTTTCCATTCTTTTGGTTTCGGTTTTTCAAATTCTCCTTCAGGTTTCAAATTGTCCTTAGGTTTCTTAACTTCAGGTTTTTCTGCTGGACGCCACTTATCTTGTTTTGGAGTTTCGAACTTGCCTTCTGGTTTAAGGTTGTCTTGAGGTTTCTTAGGAGTTTGCTTTTCTGCTGGTTTCCATTCTTCATGTTTTGGTTTCTGGAATTCTCCTTCAGGCCTTAAATTGTCCTTTGGTTTCTTTACCTCGGGCCGTTCCGCTGGTTGCCACTTTTCAACCTGAGGTGAAACGAACTCGCCCTCTGGGTGTAAGTTATCTTGTGGCTTTTTGGGAGTTTGCTTTTCCGCTGGCCGCCACTCTTCAGACTTAGGCTTTTCAAACTCGCCTTCAGGTTTCAGGTTATCTTTTGGCTTCTTCACTTCTGGTCTTTCAGCAGGTCTCCATTCTTCAGTTCTTGGTTTCTCAAATTGACCTTCTGGCCTGAGATTGTCTTTTGGTTTTTTCACTTCAGGCCTTTCAGCCGGACGCCACTGTTCATGACGAGGAGATTCGAATTCTCCTTCTGGTTTAAGATTGTCCTTAGGTTTCTTCGGTGTTTGTCGCTCAGCAGGGCGCCATTCTTCAGGTGTCTGCTTAATGAATTCACCCTCGGGGCGTAGATTGTCTTGTGGCTTTTTTACTTCTGGCCTTTCAGCTGGCCGCCACTCCTCAGGTGTCTGCTTTTCAAATTCACCTTCAGGCTTAAGATTATCTTGAGGCTTCTTCTGTGTCTGTCTTTCTGCAGGCCTCCATTGCTCAGGTTTGGGTTTTTCAAATTCACCTTCAGGCTTAAGATTGTCTTTTGGCTTTTTCACCTCTGGCCTTTCAGCTGGACGCCATTCTTCAGGTCTAGGAGATTCGAATTCACCTTCGGGTCTTAAATTGTCTTGTGGTTTCTTTGGAGTCAGCCTTTCAGCAGGCCTCCATTCTTCAGGCCTTGGCTTTTCGAATTCCCCTTCTGGTCTGAGGTTGTCTTGCGGTCTTTTAGGCGTTTGTCTCTCAGCGGGACGCCATTCTTCAGGCCTTTGCTGTTCAAATTCACCTTCAGGACGCAGATTGTCTTGAGGTTTTTTAACTTCGGGTCTTTCAGCTGGTCTCCATTCCTCATGCCTTGGCTTTTCAAAATCACCCTCTGGTTTGAGATTATCTTTAGGCTTGCGAGGTTCGCGTTTTTCTGCTGGTTGCCATTTATCAGGCCTGGGGGATTCAAATTCACCTTCTGGCCTAAGGTTATCCTGTGGTTTCTTGGGTGTCTGCCTTTCAGCTGGACGCCACTGTTCGGGAGCCTGTTTCTCAAACTCTCCCTCAGGCTTAAGATTGTCCTTGGGCTTTTTAACTTCAGGTCTCTCAGCTGGGCGCCATTCTTCATGACGAGGTGATTCAAATTCACCCTCCGGTCGGAGATTATCTTGCGGTTTTCTCGGAGTCTGTCTTTCAGCAGGACGCCACTCCTCAGGTGTCTGTTTTTCAAATTCACCTTCAGGTTTAAGATTATCTTTTGGCTTTTTCACTTCAGGCCTTTCAGCTGGACGCCATTCTTCAGGTCTAGGAGATTCGAATTCACCTTCAGGTCTTAAATTATCTTGTGGTTTCTTTGGAGTCTGCCTTTCAGCTGGCCTCCATTCTTCAGGCTTTGGTTTTTCAAATTCTCCTTCAGGGTGCAGATTATCTTGTGGTCTCTTAACTTCGGGTCTTTCAGCAGGACGCCACTTCTCGGGTGTCTGTTTTTCAAATTCACCTTCTGGCTTAAGATTATCTTGAGGTTTCTTCTGTTTCTGTCTTTCTGCTGGCCTCCATTGCTCTGGTTTGGGGGTCTCAAATTCACCTTCAGGTTTAAGATTATCTTTCGGTTTCTTTACTTCGGGCCTCTCAGCAGGACGCCACTCTTCTGGCCTAGGAGATTCGAATTCACCCTCTGGCCTTAGATTATCTTGTGGTCTCTTCGGGATCTGCCTTTCAGCTGGTCTCCATTCTTCAGGCCTTGGCTTTTCAAATTCACCTTCTGGCCTAAGGTTGTCTTGGGGTTTTTTAGGCACCTGTCTTTCTGCTGGACGCCACTCCTCAGGTGTTTGTTTTTCAAAGTCTCCTTCAGGCCGCAGATTATCTTGTGGTTTCTTGACTTCAGGTCTTTCAGCAGGACGCCACTTCTCAGGTGTCTGTTTTTCAAATTCACCTTCTGGCTTAAGATTATCTTTTGGTTTCTTAACTTCGGGCCTCTCAGCAGGACGCCACTCTTCTGGCCTAGGAGATTCAAATTCGCCCTCTGGCCTTAGATTATCTTGTGGTCTCTTCGGAGTTTGCCTTTCAGCTGGTCTCCATTCTTCTGACTTTGGCTTTTCAAATTCGCCTTCTGGTCTAAGGTTATCTTGTGGTTTTTTAGGCGTCTGCCTCTCTGCTGGACGCCACTCCTCAGGTGTTTGTTTTTCAAATTCTCCTTCAGGGCGCAGATTGTCTTGTGGTTTCTTAACTTCGGCTCTTTCAGCCGGACGCCATTTTTCGGGTGTCTGTTTTTCAAATTCACCTTCTGGTTTAAGATTATCTTTTGGTTTCTTTACTTCGGGCCTCTCAGCCGGACGCCATTCCTCAGGCCTAGGAGATTCAAACGCACCCTCTGGCTTTAGATTATCTTGTGGTTTTTTCGGGGTCTGCCTTTCAGCTGGCCTCCATTCTTCAGGTTTTTGCTTTTCAAATTCACCTTCCGGTCTCAGGTTGTCTTGAGGCTTTTTAGGCGTCTGCCTCTCTGCTGGACGCCACTCCTCCGGTGTTTGTTTTTCAAATTCTCCCTCTGGGCGCAAATTATCTTGTGGTTTCCTAACTTCCGGTCTTTCAGCCGGACGCCACTTTTCAGGTGTCTGTATTTCAAATTCACCTTCTGGTTTAAGATTATCTTTAGGCTTGCGTGGCTCACGTTTTTCTGCTGGACGCCATTCATCAGGCCTGGGGGATTCAAATTCGCCTTCTGGCCTAAGGTTGTCTTGCGGTTTCTTGGGTGTCTGCCTTTCAGCTGGACGCCACTGTTCGGGAGTCTGTTTCTCAAACTCTCCCTCAGGCTTAAGATTATCCTGGGGCTTTTTCACTTCAGGTCTCTCAGCTGGGCGCCATTCTTCATGACGAGGTGTTTCAAAATCACCCTCAGGTCGAAGGTTATCCTGGGGTTTTTTTGGAGTCTGCCTTTCAGCAGGTCGCCATTCCTCAGGCTTCGATTTTTCGAACTCTCCTTCAGGTTTTAGATTATCTTTAGGTTTTTTAACATCTGGCCTCTCTGCCGGGCGCCACTCCTGAGGCATCTGCTTTTCAAACTCCCCTTCCGGTCGAAGATTGTCTTGCGGTTTCTTAGGAGTTTGTCTCTCTGCAGGACGCCACTCCTCGGGGGTTTGTTTTTCGAATTCACCTTCGGGCCTTAAGTTATCTTGGGGCCTTTTGGGAATTTGTTTCTCAGCAGGCCTCCACTCCTCATGCTTTGGTTTCTCAAACTCTCCTTCAGGTTTTAGATTATCGACAGGTTTCTTAACTTCTGGACGATCAGCGGGGCGCCATTTCTCATGTTTGGGTTTTTCGAATTCACCTTCTGGTCTGAGGTTGTCCTTCGGCTTTTTGACCTCGGGTCTTTCCGCCGGACGCCATTCTTCCTGTCTTGGAGACTCAAATTCACCTTCCGGACGCAAATTGTCTTCAGGTTTTTTAGGAGTTTGCCTTTCTGCTGGGCGCCATTCCTCTGGTTTAGGAGATTCAAATTTACCTTCGGGTTTCAAATTATCTTGGGGCTTTTTAGGTGTCTGTCTTTCTGCTGGCTTCCATTCTTCAACTTTAGGTTTCTCAAAATCTCCCTCCGGTTTTAAATTGTCTGTCGGTTTCTTTTGTTTTGGGCGTTCAGTTATTTTAGGTTGATAAGCATCGTTTGAAATTGTATGACTATCGAAGGAGCCCTCCATGTATAAATTATCTTTTCTAATAATTTGTTGTTGTCTGATATCTGTCTGTTCGTAGGTTTTGTATTCTTCTTGAGTTGTGGTAATTTTTTGAAGATCGTCAGTAGAATAAAACTTTTCAAAATCTTCCTTAGTCCACGTACGGCGTCTTTGAGGCCGTTCGACAGGAACAACTTTTTCTGTGTAATCATTTTGACTTGATGTAACAAATTCAATTTCTCCTTTGCTTGTCAGGTTATCTGTTCTCTTAGCGACCATGGTTGTTCTTTCGACTGTTGTAAATTCACTGTGGTCGATGAACTCAGATTTATTTGTTGTTTCGGTAGTCATTTCGCCTTCTATTTTGGTCCAAGTATTGCGTCTGACTGGTTTGGGTCTCTCAACAGGTTGCACAGTATATGCTGTTCGTGATGTAGTCGTGTCTGTAAAAAACGTAATTATTAAGTGTTTTATCGAACAATTAGGTAATTTCTATTTATTGAACAATTAATTTAAGGTTTCATAAATCTGGATTAAAAGACGAAAAGAAAAGAGAGGCCAGAAAGATACACAAATGAAACCGAAAAAGATTTTGTCAGGGTTGTGATAAATAAAGATCTGTAGTATCAGCCTATACCTATGGGAGGAAGTCAATACTCGGAACATGCATTTTATGAATACTTAAGACTGATAAGATCGACCGATCGATCGGTAAGGACCGAGATTATGCTTTCTCATTATTGTTCCATGCAGCATGCAGCTATCTACTAGAAAGTGCATTTACGTACCTGTGAATTCGCCTTCTGTTATAATATTATCTGTGCGCCTGATGATTTCAGCACGTTCTCCAGTAACCACAGTATAGTCAGTTGTTCTTGTTGTAGTAAACTCTCCCTCTGGATGTAAATTGTCTTCTGGTTTCTTGACAATGGGTCTTTCAGCTGGCTTGAACTCCTCCGGATGACGCTTTTCGAAATCGCCTTCAGGTTTCAAATTATCTTGAGGTCTCTTTTGCTGCACCCGTTCTGCTGGTCGCCATGACTCTTTTCTGGGCGTAGTAAATTCACCCTCAGGCTTTAAATTATCTTCAGGCTTTTTAACCGGAGCTCTGTCTCCTGGAGCCCATTCTTCAGGTCTGCGTTTTTCAAAATCACCCTCTGGTTTTAAATTATCATGGGGTTTGGTAGGTTTCTGTCGGTCAGCAGGACGCCATTCCTCTTTTTGAGGTGTTGTAAATTCTCCCTCTGGTCTCAAGTTGTCCGTTGGTTTTTTGACCGGTGCTCTGTCCCCAGGAGCCCACTCCTTTGGGTGCCTCTTTTCGAAATCACCCTCGGGTCTAAGATTGTCTTCAGGTTTTTTCGGCCTTTGGCGGTCAGCTGGCTGCCACGGTTGTTTTTCAGGAGTAGTGAATTCACCTTCCGGCCGTAAGTTATCAGTGGGTTTTTTAACTGGCGCTCTGTCACCAGGGGCCCACTCTTCCGGATGTCTTTTTTCAAAGTCACCTTCAGGCCTCAGATTATCGATAGGTTTCTTGGGTTTCTGGCGATCAGCTGGTTGCCAAGGCTGCTTCTCAGGTGCAGTGAAGTCCCCTTCTGACCTAAGATTGTCTTCGGGACGATGGACCGGCGCTCGATCACCTGGAGCCCACTCCTCAAGACGTCTCTTTTCAAAATCACCCTCGGGTTTAAGATTGTCTTCCGGCTTTTTCGGCTTTTGACGGTCAGCCGGTTGCCAAGGTTGCTTTTCGGGAGTAGTGAAGTCCCCTTCTGGCCTAAGATTGTCTTCGGGACGACGGACCGGCGCTCGATCACCTGGAGCCCACTCCTCAGGTCGTCTCTTTTCAAAATCACCCTCGGGTTTAAGATTGTCTTCCGGCTTTTTCGGCTTTTGACGGTCAGCCGGTTGCCAAGGTTGCTTTTCGGGAGTAGTGAAGTCCCCTTCTGGCCTAAGATTATCTTCGGGGCGTCGAACTGGTGCTCGGTCTCCAGGTTTCCATTCTTCTGGACGGCGCTTTTCAAAATCACCTTCTGGCCTCAAATTATCAGAAGGTTTCTTAATCGGTGCTCTGTCTCCAGGGGCCCATTCTTCCGGGCGTCTCTTTTCAAAATCACCTTCGGGTCTAAGATTGTCTTCTGGCTTTGTAGGCTTCTGACGATCTGCGGGCTGCCATGGTTGCTTTTCGGGAGTGGTGAAATCTCCTTCGGGGCGTAAGTTGTCTTCTGGACGTCGGACAGGAGCGCGATCACCAGGAGCCCATTCTTGTGGACGACGTTTTTCAAAATCACCTTCTGGTTTAAGGTTATCTTCAGGCTTTTTCGGCTTTTGACGGTCAGCTGGTTGCCATGGTTGCTTTTCGGGTGTCATGAAATCACCTTCTGGCTTCAAGTTATCCTCTGGACGACGCACGGGAGCGCGATCACCAGGAGCCCATTCTTCAGGACGCCTTTTTTCAAAATCTCCTTCGGGTTTCAAGTTATCTTCGGGGCGACGAACGGGAGCTCGGTCACCAGGCTTCCACTCTTCGGGCTGGCGCTTTTCAAAGTCTCCCTCAGGCCTCAAATTGTCATCAGGTTTTTTCTGCACTGGTCTCTCCGCCGGCTGCCAGGGCTGTTTCTGGGGTGTAGTGAACTCGCCTTCGGGCCTTAGGTTATCATCGGGTCTGCGTACAGGAGCACGGTCACCTGGCTGCCACTCTTCAGGTTTCCTCTTTTCAAACTCTCCTTCGGGTCTCAAGTTATCTTCCGGTCTGCGTACTGGAGCCCTCTCGCCAGGGCGCCACTCCTCTGGATGGCGCTTTTCAAAGTCGCCCTCCGGTTTGAGATTGTCCGATGGTTTCGTGATTTTAGGTCTTTCGGCAGGTTGCCAGTGAGGCCGTTCCGGGGTCTGGAAGTCACCCTCCAGCCGCAGGTGGTCTTCGTGGTGGACCGCGGTGGTGCGACTGACGTGTTTCTCGTCATAGTCGTGTTTGTACGCCGAGACCACGCTCGTCGCCGTGTGGCCCACATCGAACAATGGCTCCGGGACATCGTTGTGTGGGCAACGGTGACGCCTGGAAATAAAACAATTGGTGAGTTACATTTAATGCTGTACTAATCACTTGGTTTTTTTTCTGCAATTTACAAATAATATTTATGTAACCCAATTAAATACCTTTTTATGCGATAGGGATGTAAAGCAATTGAAAAACGTTTAGACGGTGGCAGTGGCGGTAGAGTCAGCAATTCGGCCATTGCACGCGCCCATCGCGCTAATTCAGGTCCCTGTCGCGTTTAGTTCTTGGACACATTGCTACACGGTCAGTATGTAACGATTGAAGAACTCTTTAGCTAGATAACCTTGTTTTTAAACTATTTCTTTCTGAGCAACGTTCCAGTTTCCCGCCGTAGTGTTTAACTAATAAAATAGTAAATAGACGTGCCGTGCTTCACGCGGGAGCCGTCCGCCGCGCACTGCCGCACTCCGGGCCGCGCTTACAGTCTTTCATTCCTTTAAGCCGTGAAACATAACGTTACATAAGTACCTACGTACAAACAAACCTTCATAGGACATCGGTTCAACTTACCGATGTATTTTCGTCATAATGTCAGTTACGTGTTTTTATTCATTAGAAAAGGTCATGTCATTCATGTCTAGTCTCGACGAAGTTTCCCGCGCTACAAGCCGGAGGAGCTTATTAGCAAATTTACAGCCTGAAATGTTTAGTCGATGCCATAGCAACAAAGCACTACTACAAGTATAATGAGATTATGTATACGATTACAGATAGTAAACAATGTAATGTGCTTGTTAGTCCGCCCCTGTATCACTAAACTTAACCATGACGTGCAACTATTGACATTTCGATGTACATTGCGTAGTAGACTTTACAATTTGTCTAAAGTTTATTTTTGATGTGGCAATCTACGTTAAATTATCATTATAAAATACTATTTCAACTGTAGTGGTATAGAAGCGATATTATAGTAGGTATTTATTTGTACCTAAGCAAGTATATAATTCGTGGGTTAAGCCAACATTCAGACTATGTAAGTACCTACCTAAATCCCTGTAAAAAAATGCCAAAGCACCTTAGTCGTTATACAGTAGTTATTTAGTTCACATACCTACAATTAAAATCATTAACCTACATGCCGCTGTGTGATGGGTAGATTCAAATCGATAAGTCAGCCCCTGTGCAACGATATCGGCCCCTTTTACACGGGAACACAATGTGAATGCAACAGCATTGTAAAATCACTTAAAACTGAGCAGGTAATTACGTAGTCTATACTAAAGAGGAAATATTTGATTGAAAAAGCTTCGAAACCACTGGTCCGATTTGAAAAATTATTTCACCATTGTTGCAAAGTTACCCTACCTATTTCTGAGTGACATAGGTCTATTACATTTTTATATTGGTAACTCATGGTGTAAAATAAACGGAAAATGCGCGGTTGAAATCGCGTGGTTTCTAGTAGTTACTATATTCACAATAGAGAAAGAAGAATTTTCTGTCACTGCAGTACTTTTTAACCGACTCCAAAAAAAGGCCGAGTATCTCAATTCGACGGTATATTTTATTGTTTTGGTACCTCAAAACTGTTGACTGCATAAAGCGATTTTTTCGATTCTTTTGTTTGCATAACGAACATCATATCCAACTATGACAAACTATAAATTGAAGCAAACAACGACTATTAGGTCACCGGAAGATGATCTGGCTGAATAAAAAAAAAAGTTAAACGTCATGTCCCTGTTGCAGTAAATAAATGCATTGAAGGCATTGAATAAGTATGTTGTAGGCGTAGCAGACTGGCTTGCTCGCCGGATTGCAGAATGCAGAGGCGATCTCCCAATATAGCCGTGACTCAGTCATCGCGACCCGCTTTCCACAAGGCTCAATGCTCGTTCCTTTTTAATTTAACCCTTTAAGGAAGTTGATTACCTTCCAAAATGCAATGTAAATGATTTAAATTACGTTGATATACCTACTTGACTTCATCCAAACCGTGTTATTTTTGCAAAATAATCATGTTGCGGAATTAGGTTACGTGCCATCAGAAGACTTCCAACATTTTCAGGATAATCGAATGCGCTTTCCAAATATGGATATGAAATATAATATTCCGGACATATCACACAGGTCGTCATATCTGACCCTCTTATAGGATACCCTTTAATTTGGATGCCAGAGACTGGCATATTTACTTAAAAATATACATTGTTTGATAAAACAGACACATAACGCAACAAATGCTTTCACTCATAACTAAAGCATTTTGGCAACGATAGTCGAACAAGCCACTGTCATCCTAGAAGCAGGATGATGACATCCTGTCATGAGACCACGGCTACATAATGTATCTCGCTCATTTAGTAAGTCCCCAGAGAAGGATAGAAATAGAATATTAAAAAAACTAGTCAACAGTACTACGCAATGTAAAAAACAATAATCTAAGAGAACTACCTATAAAGACATGATATTTAATTCACGAACTACCTATTCAGAATTTTCTAGGGCAAAATGTCTAAACCCCTGAATTAAATATTTTAGATCCGTTCTATTTCCGTCCAATCAATAAGAGAATATATGTTTCTTTTGGAACAATAGATAACAGGTACAACTCGACTTGACCCATTCTTCAACGTACAGCGCTAATAATATTCGGTTCCGTTAAAATTTTAACGTAATACTCCTTCCCCCTTACTTATAAATATAGTATAACTAGTAGGTAAGGAGAAATTCTGTTGCTGTACCTTTCCAATGTACGGAAAATTTATGAAATGTGAAAAGGATAAAACATCGTATGAATGTCTATCTATCCTCCGTAAGAATGTTTCATAAGTAATGCGACTTGTCTCTGAAAATGTTTACGAAAGTTTCCAACAGTCCATTTGATGAGTTTGACCGATTTAAAATGTCGCCTAGCATCGGGAACCAAACATGCCCTAAATTCGACCTCTCGTTAGTCGTGATCAATACTGCTAGTGTACGCAACTGATACATCTTTATAAATATACACGACCTTTTGGAACGTAATCATTTACTTAGCTCCCTATTCATAAGTGTGAGTAACACTTCGACGATCTGCATACATACATACATACACTTCACGCCTGTCTCCCTGCATACAATGCATTAGCTTTCAGAAAATACTTACAGTACCTGTAAGTATTTTCTTAGAACAGATTCCCCAGACAACCTTTTATTTAGTCCTTCTGTTCTTTTCTGGCGACTTACTGAATGAAAGAAATAGAACTATCAAATTACAGGTTGTCACGTATATTCTAAAGCTAATTCAATGAACTCATTTTGTAGATACCTATTAGATAAATAACAAACTAAATTCCATAAAACCTAGAGGTTATTATTTATTTATAGAGGATACAACCTAAAGTCTCTACACACCAAACCTTCCGGGTTTTTTGCAATCATTGTGCCAGTAATTTACTAACGGCCGGGCGCCGGATTGGTTTATAGAAGCCTTAAGACGTGATAATTTTCGCCTAGCGTTCACTTACAAACATGAATGACAAAAAGAAATATCAAATATAATAGAAAAAGTAGAAACGGATAACGCTATCGATTGTTCGTCTTCCGAATCATCCTTTTGTGGGGTTTTTTTTTTAGGAAATCATTGATTTTTCTTCGCTTATTGCATGCATATTGATGATATGGGAAGTGGCTATCTGATCTTCACATTTTCAAATAAGCTGGATCAGGCCTTCCTTTAAATCGACCTGTAACGAATTTTACGCTTGTGTAGTATTTACATTTTTTATATAAAATGACTCATTAAGTCATTAGGTATCCACGAGTATTTCAAGGTCGTGCGAATGAGAAAATAACAATTTAAAACTGTAATGTAATGTAAAACGTATATATGAGACAGTCAAACACTATGTGTAAGTAACGTTGCCATGTTGACGTCATTTATAACTATAAATCAAACATTGTCTAACTACAGCATAGATGCAATGAAAATAATGAAAAAAGTCTTCGTAATGTGATATAAATAGAGGTGATACGACGACCGCCTCTGCCAATGGCGTCTTGTGTACTATAACAATTATCAGCAATATTGTAGTCACATTTTAACTCGAATATATTCTATCTTTTAAAAAAACTCTCATAAATATCGTAACTGAAGAAAATAAAAAGATGGAATTAGCATTATTTCATGTCGCCACATTGGACCATAACTGCCCTAATTTTGGCTCTAAACTGGCTCTATTTTTACATAAACCGATTTTCATATTGGTATATTGGATTCAATAGTAAAGCTTGCGGATCATAAAAAGTTAGTCCATGATTTTAACCGATTTCATACTTGCATTATTTATTTTCGTTGCTTTTATTCTTTAGCAGATAAAATAAGATAGCAAATGTAATTTAAAACCTGTCTAGTCAACCTGGAATTACAAGTAGACACGTCTTTTGTGACGTAATTATTAAGAGTTATTTATTAATAATGGAGCGTCAGCTCTCTTAATTTTCTTTAGACAAGACAAAGAGACTAAATTCGTCTCTAATATCACTCTACATTTCCATTTATACTACATTTGCATAGGTACGGTTATTTATCCGATAAAAAGGACAATATTAGACTGTCAAGTACCTATATTCTAAAATTATATACTTTTTACACTGTCACTTATTTTCAAAATTACCATAGGGGGGTAGAATTACACAATGAAATCAAATATATTGAATTCAAATTAATTTGCAAATAATTTATTTTTTGTATCAGATCGTCTGATGACATCATTATACTGTTTTCCATGCTCCGTTGATATATTTTCTATAACTAAGGTAACTTTTGTAATAAACCCACGTTTATTCTTGCCGTAAATCATTCCTTAAACATGACATAAACTATTGTAAAAATGTAATGAAGTACGAAGAAGTGCCTGCAATATTGGTTGTATTGTGCAAGTGGGTGTCATGTCTGGCAAGAGACCGCTGCTGTAAACAAGGTCGTCGACCATATGGCCTACCGGTTTCGAGATTGGGAACTGTCAAATAAACCGAATGTTAAAAGCATAACATTTATAATAACAGTGAAATTTTAAGACTTAAGCTTCAGCTATTCATGTTAATCTCTGTACAGGGAGGTGTAGAACGGCATTTATACTTACTACTTGCTATAAAATGGTAATAGGCAGTATATCTATAAGGTAAGATTATGTAGTACTTAAACTTAAATTGAAAGCCTGTTCTGGGAATCGTGGAATTGAATTTGGAATTTAACTTGCAGTACTGTACAGTATTCATGTCATGCATTTTACGATGTGATGAAATCAAGTAGAGTTTCACGATACCACGGAAATTATTCCTCATAAATAGCTACTGGTTATCTACCGTTACTAAGAATTAAGAACTTATAGCTGATATGCTTAATGTACAAAATATACGAAATTTTGACATACACATGACATGTACGAAAAGTGTCTCACAATATAAGGCAATGGCAGAATACTTGCCACCTTCACGCTAGTCATATCAACATCATAATTTTAAAATATACTTATAGAATAAAAAATATCGATAAAGCTTTTTAAAAAAACTTAAGTCTTACCCCTATACCTAATAGAATCCAAGGAACCAGAAGTCACTAATATTTACATTCATATCCTATGCCGGATTAAGGGCCTTCTTACTACCTTTCCTATTAAGTTAGATACGCTAATCTAACAGATACATAAAATATGTAGGTAGAGTATGACGACATTAGACAAACTCGTGAATTCAGTAACATAAAATAGCTGATCAATAACAATATTCACGGAAGCTCTACGTCATTTTCTATGTCATGTCGTCATGCAACTTGTGAATTAAATTGCAATATGTACTAATGAAATTGGTACCAAATATCTCAAAACATGGTTTGCCTTGAATATGAATTAAAATCGCCAAAAGATTTGTAATATTTTATTTTTCATTAATTGTGGCCCTCGAATACTTTAACAATAAAATTGTTTACTTCCTGCATTCAAAGTTCGCATTGCTTACAAAAAGCCTTCACTATGAGGAGGAAGGTATCTAACCAATGAGCTTCCTGGTTGCAAAAAACAACTATAGTTCTACAACTATAGAAGTAACTAATCACGATCCACTACTTTAAAAATATAAAGTGTAAATATTGTTTTAATTATTTTCATTAACAGGTACCGTGCTGGTTTTAAACGTAAAATAATGCTATCAGATATATTTATACTAATAAACGGGCACTAGCATGGTTGGGGTGGCAACTCATAGCTGTACCTACTATTTGTCCACTAAACTTGGTCACTAAATGTGTTCTAGAACAGGGCCCGTCCACCCCTTTAGATGTTATGAACGTGAGTTTATATGCCGTATTCTGAATCAATAATCATATCTCAGAGTCGCTTGACATTGACATATTTTGTTTCTTCTTGGAAAGACCTTATAGCATGACAAACGTTACTCGAACAGAAATTAGTGGTTGAGCGTAATTCCAGAATACCGTTCTGTTATGTATAAATATGTTTATTATTTGTATGTTTTTGAATTCTCCACGACCAATTATTAACACAAGAGCTTCAATTTCACGTTATGAATATTATATTATGGTGATTGGTGTTATTTGAATCGTTCCGTCGAAGGAAAGCTCTCAGCGATCCTGTTTTGTTTGCGCCTTTAAGACCAAAATAGGCGGTGAGTGGCTCCAAGCAACGTTCATTCGCTGTGACTCTGAGAGGACGAGCGCGCGAGGACGTGGGCCTGGGTCGAATGATATCATCGCCACATTTAAACACACGTCTCGAGGAGTTCGGAGCCTGCATACCTACGCACACATGCATACACACACACCTACACGACACATACACACCGATGTAAGAACCATAATTGGTGCGAATTTCACAAAGTAGATAACACATGAATATGACAGCAAACGCACCTTTGTTTTGACTCTTGCTTTATCTCAAAACGACTTTGAATGGCAACGGATTTGATAACTTTTGTAATGCCGACGTGTTGTTTTCTTCGAAAGATCATGTTATTTTTTTTTTATTGAACATTGTTTGATGTAATATCTGTTATAGAGATAAATGTAATATTATGCTGCTAAGTACAACACAAGCTTTCGAAAACGGTTGCGGTGCGTAGGTAGCAGTTACTAAGCTGTATGCAATAAAATTACTGCAGTAACCGAGTTAAATTCAACATCAGAACCAGACACATAAAAGCCAATCGTACCTCGTATTTTCCTATTACGTTTCATCAGATATGACTGACTATTATTCTGCCTACGTCGCTTATTTGTATTGCTGACACCAACGCTTTCTGAACTATGACAGATGAGGTATACTGTACCACAACGGCTTAGAAATAAGACTGACTATAAGTAAGTATTAAGACTTGTTATATGGCGCTGTGTAGGTACCTTAAGGTCACTTTATAAAATGAATCAATTGGTAGACTCGAGTGGGCTGGCGACGCTCGCTGCCATCTACGTATAATGATCTGAAGACAAACTATTTGATGTACTACGATAATCGTATAAACCTTTAATAACCGTGACGGTCAACGAAAAATAATTTTACCAGCTGTCTGCGTGGGTGACGGGTCGGTCACTTGACACAAATTTAATGTTTGTCCATTGGAACTTCAGTTCTCAAGCTAAAAATAACCTAGAAGACAATACTGCTGGAAGGGTCCACCCCATTGGCGATTGTGGGCGTGGATTTGTGTATGTACGTACATAAGATTGTACCATTAACACAGATAACATAATACTATTAATATTTGACATGTCTGGAACATCAGAGGCTATTTCAAATCAAACTAGGTACGTGTGTCCTATATATGTCCTATACAAAGTAGCTATGAAAATGCCATACTGTACAATAGCGGGGGACCAAGTCTTCTACACTCTCGCTCTGGCATCGTTGCAGTAAACGATGTGCATCGCTGTTTTACTAAGGATCATAGTGAAATGAAAGTAACGAAATCATCAATGCACATCGTTTACCACTATGATGCCAGAGCGATGCAACTACCCGAGTGTACTAGATTTAGGCCCCAGGTATCATTTTGTATGAAAGTATTTCTGATAGTAATGTAAAGTTTGTAGAGCTATAAATTAACTGTTTTAAAAAGAGACTGAAGCTACAGTCTCTATCAGTACAGATTGACGGGTACAGAAGGTTGTTTTTTCTAATCCGGCTCAAGACTAGGGCCTACCAATGAGTCTCTTATTAGAGCCTGCATAGCAACGCTCTTTATGACGGTGAATAAAATATGCGTCCGTGATGGAAACTCTAACAGTCCACTCGTAGTTACGTTGGCTTATGTACGCTTTGTGCAAAAGCTTGAAGCAAAACAACCCCACTTTGGGATTAAATGGCGTTAGTGTGTGAACTATTTTTATTTTTCGTTTGTTTCAAATTTGATTTTATAATCATAATCATAATATATCGTGTTGAATATTTGTTGTACCTACACACCTATTCCTATGTCTAATTACGGATAAAAGTATTCGCGTTGCGTCCCCTTACCAAGTGCAGGTACATCTTCACGAATAAGTAATCAAGAGGTCGGCCAATGACATGCGATTATCTGAAGTACAGAACCATTGACAATGAACAACAGGCGAAATTCAGCTTTACATTATGGTTCTAAGGTGTTCTATTGCGAAACATAAGAAATAGTACTAGGAAGGAGTTAGTGCACGTAAGAGTATTTACATACAATACCCTAATTTAAGGAATTGAAACAAGCGAAATAGTTGGTACATTCCTTGTTCGGCTTCGCTCTGTGAATAAGTTATTCTTAGTTTTATGTTAGACTAGCTGTCCCGCCAAACATTTGTTTTGTCTTAAGAAGTCGCTTTTGTACCCGTGTATTGGAAGAAATAAACCTTCCCTGGACTTGCACGTGTAATTCAAGACCAAAATTAGCCAAATCGATCCAGCGGTTCTCGAGTTTTAGCGAGACTAAGGAACATCAATTCATTTTTATATATATAGATCTACTGCCATTTGACTCTATGCAGTTCACACTTTTTTAATAGATTTTTATTATTCATTTTTATTTACTGATTATTGGTTTTAAGCCTAAATCTCATATGGTGAAGGAAATCATCGTGATGACGCCCACACCGTGTGAGCCCTAGAACTTTTACATGCCCACCCTCTATTGCATTGGGTTAGGAGTAGTAACATAATTAATGGTATGTTTAACTAGTTATGCCCCGCGGTAATTCCCGCGATGTATTCCGTTACTGTGGGAATTTCGATATAAAGGCATGACACTTATAAATAGTGAATCTTTCTAACGGTAAAAGAACATCGGTTCAAATTGCTTACATCTCTACATATAAGACTTATAAAATGTGTATAAAACTCCTGACTGATTCATTCACCACTAACTCATCTACGCTCAGCTCAAACTTTTGACCCTAAAACTCTACAATTTTGTATAATTTTTCCTTTTATGATTTAGTTTACGAGAGATAAGAAAAGGATTTTTCAAAATTCGTCCCCTAAGGGTTTATATGAGGAAAACATTAATTTTGTAATAATGGTTCTGAAACTTGGTGGTAGTATTTTTGATTTTTTTTTTTACTGAAACTGCGCAAATGAAATCGCGGGGCGTTCACTCGTCTCTTTATATTATTAGTAAGGACGAGCCTGGTTACGACTTCGGTCTAAGGCGACATAGAGTTCTATAAAATACACACATCTTTTTATTCCAAAGTAGAGTAGGGGGAGGAGCATGTGCAAATGCAAATTCTTACGGTTTACTAAGGGTATTTAACCCAGTGTGATAGGGGGTGAAACTATGGCCGTTAGAGGTAGGATTCACACACTTAATCGTATGTGGGTAACATCACGATGTTTTCCTTTACAGTAGGGATGTTGAGTAGCAGTAGTAGTACATAGACACCAATTAGCACTATCACTATCTAGCCAACTAAATATGTTTTTTAATGCACTATGAACAAGCGTTTGACCACCATCCTGCCTGATGTTAAGAAACGACGTGCAGAACATTTGTTCATTTGGTATTATAATGGTAGGTCTTATATTGGACACTATCAACGAGGTTAGTTAGACACATTATTATAATACCTTATACCTACGTCTTTGTGCCTTATCTATATTTGTAATATGTAATTAATTGTATTAAAAATTATGTAAGTATATCAGTCGCCCATACCGGGTTATCCCAATATGGAATGAAGTGACCGTGTGTGGACTGTTCAGTTATTATTTTTAAATAAACAGCTGCTATAAAATTCGCTCTGCGCATGTTAATGCATCAACGATATATAATGTCACGGTTAAACCGCGTACAACTTAGACGTAGCTACAGACCGACAAGGATCTTTTGGCGCGCGAGTGTTGAATATTCAATATAATTTTTCGACACATTTGTATTTCACTGATTTCTTGTTGTTTTTGGAGCTTTGTTTATGTTTGTAATGTGATGATATGTGCATTAACCATCAAAACAATAATTGGATTGGTTTAAATTGGGTGTCAAACTGTAATATCCACACGCAAAAAGATTCTTGTCATACTGCAATTTCTTAATGTTTTATTGGCTTGGCTATGGTTCTACTTGTACTGGTTAGTGCAGAAACGAAACGGCGCTACTACACTGGCAGTTTATGATTGTTATTCTGTAAGCGAAGTGTTTAAGTCACGTTCCATGTGTTAGGTATTGTAAACTTATAATTACATTCAACCAATCATTCGTAAATAGTCCGTTAATTGATTGGGTCACATATGGCATCTAACTCGTATGCAAAATGGATTGAGATTAAATTTTAATATGTCCATTTATAAAATATAAATGGACATATAAAACGTGAACACAATATTTTTTTCAGGCTATTGAAGTAATTAGATAGAGCAATTTTTTAAGAAAAAACAACTATCAACGATTTTTCTTTGAAAAATGTTTGCATTGAAATGTTCAATGAAAAGTCACTGAATAGGCATTTGTGATGACCTTTGATCAAAATATGAAACGATACCAAAGTACCAATGCTAAGTAGTTTATTACTATACATGATTTTCGGATTTCGAAAATGTCACCTTATATATTAGTATAGATACAAACATCAGCGATCAGCGGAACCCGCTGACTTCCATCTCCGTCATAGCTAAGCTATGCGCTTCATTTTAAGTTCTACATAACGACATAATATTTTTGTTATCGGTTTTTTTTTAAACGTACCCGTTTAAAATTACCATGAAGCCACAGTAAGGTAGCTCACGTAAAGAAAAGTATCGTTATCGTCATTATTATAATATTGTAATCAACAATTTTATGGCATGTGTTTAAAAATACCTAAATAAATTGTTGACATTGCAATGTTCCAAAAAACTCTACATTCCATCACTATTGTACAATATCCAATTGGAACTGAATCATCTATCATACTAAACGTGACCTCTATTTCACAGGTAGGTACTTCATTTCAAATGTAGAGTCGAGTCAAATACTATTCGTCGTATTCAGAAAAAGTTAAAACGTTGTCGTATATCAACTTAGACCAGTTTTTTTTCCTATTTGACGTACATTTGATCAGCTTTAGAGACCTTCAGTAGCAGTGCACTAGCTGACTTTATTTGCGTTGAAGAGTCCGTGACTGTATAACAAAACACCTCTGTCATGGGCCGCGGGCGTGTCACACTCGAGTAAACGCTGCTGCTCTACTACATAGAGAATAAAACACGAACAATTTTAACTAGTCCCTGAGCTCGCTTCTCTACACTTTCTTTCTCAATATCAGCTCAGTTTACGTCTTCTGGATAGCTTGTTTAGAGCGTCCCAATTCACAAACCAGACTATTCATAAATATTATATAAAACGCCCATTCTTTTAGGGAACACTGCAATATAGTTCCACTTTCGGGAAATATTTCTTACGACGATCGCGAGTTCAATTCCCACCGCCACTTTAGTGATGAGCTGAGTGAGACATTTCATTTTGTTGTGTGCGTCTGTGTGTTTTATCTATCTACATGATATATTGTATTTAAAAATAATTGCGATATTATATCAGTATCAGGCACCCACAGTATCCACAGGGTATCCTAGTTTAGGGTCAGGTGACCGTGTATGAAACATCCCGTAATATTTACTTACTTATTTCAAGTTTCAACTAATCCGCACCATGAACGCCTATTTTGTGAATAGCTCAGCTCGAATTTGCGCTGGTTATCTCGATTTCTCAACAATCTGTACGCATAACTATCGCAGCATGAAATAAGCCACGCATAAAACATACGTTGGTGGGGTCGTGCGAAGCCTCGATGCTAGTGAAAATACACACTACCATGGTAACCAAAAGATTTGAAATGGCTCGCTTCCACGGCTTGCCTGCCGACATTGCCGTACCTACGTACAATAACTGCCTCAATGTCACGCTTTTACGATTTTGTTATGAAATAGATAGCGTGTGACAAGTGACGTTGTGATTGGGTGTAGAGACTGGAGAGCGCAAGTACTGGCAGATGTTCGAAGGATATACTAGTGTTGTACCAGAGTACATTTTGTATATTGTAAATACCTACATTACATAAATACTTCCGCAGTTGTAAACCAAACCAAACCAAAAAACACCAACGTGACGGAGAGAGAGAGACAGATAGTTAATCTGGATCTCTATTTTAAAAGAGGTACGCACAGATTGTAGTCTACGAGTCATTCTATTTGCCTTGTACGTATACTAAATACATTTCTCCTATAATATTCGATTCGTTGCATTATACATAAAATATTAATTTATTCTAATATATCCTTTATCAACTCAACTCAGCTTTATCATCGTCATAGTAGGTACAAACGAAAATCAGGTAATCAGAAAGGTATAAAATAAGGAATTCGAGAAAGGCGTGTTTCTTTTTATTACTGAAGCTGCCTTAATAGGAACACTTGCTTCACTGCTTAAATGTACTAACACCAAAAGTAAATGCAAATAAAGTGCACTTTCATGAGTTACGTAATAGTTTATTCTCAGAATTGACTTAATCCTGTCATACAATGCTGTGATTCAAAGTTTGCATTTGCATCACATCATCATGAAATCTCTGAATAAAAATATGACTAAAATATGATGTATGTATATGTATCTGAATAAAAATATGATGTAGGCAAATATCAAAATAATTTGACTGTTTGTACAACAGTTTAAAAAAATATGCCGAGGGGCCAAAGGAGCATCAATAAGAAACAAATGCTTCAACTATTTATTCTTATTTATCGATCTTGTTTATCCTAAAACGGTATCTTCATTAAATGATAATATCACAATTATATCGTCTACCAAATTCCTTCTTAATAAATATTAAAATTAAATCGACAAAGTTAATGCAACACAATATTAAATGTTAAAGTATTTTATCTCTTAATAACATCTTCTTGTAGATTGTGAAGTAAATAACAGTTAATGATCAGTACATCCTTAATGTTCAGTCTCAACTAATTACCTTTGAATATAATGTATATAAGTTAGTAAGCAGATGTATGACATACCTATGAGTAGCTAGGTTTAAGAATGTAGGTAGTCATGATGTGGCAAGCGTTGTAAAACTTGTAGATGAGATAAAACGCATATTTAGCGCAATATTGCAACACTGCGTTTACTAGTTGTTGTTAAAAGGAAGATAGTCAATGTAGACAAAATACGTGATCCAGGCATTCAAATACACACTTACATAGTAGCTACATTTAATATGAAAATATCATTCATGGAAGTTGCACAAACAGTGGAGAAACAAGCCACAATGAGTCAGAATCGTAAACTACTTATAAAGCAAAGCTTACGTCATTTTGTAAACTTATAACTAAAGCAAAAAAGTTTTACAAATTGCAAAGTACGACGGTTATTTTTTGCAGGCACTTGGATACTGTGATGAATCTAGACACCAAAAAAAATGTTTCCAACATTCTAATCAATATAGGCTACATACCTAAACCATGGTCAGCTATCCAAAGAATTAGAGAGATTAGATAGCGTTGTTACTGGATAATTAAGCGCAGAAAAAGGTTGGGTCAGGACAAGGCAAATTGCCTTAGGACTAGTGAAAAAAAAATATCCTGCAATATAAAATAGAGCTAAAAACTTATTATGAATTTAGGCATTTGTTCCATTCTGTGGGTTGGTTGAAATTATAACACCTACTATCCCCTAGTTTAATTGAAATTCATGTTATTTAATTCTTAAAATACCTTTGAATTAGTTTTATTTTTCAGAAATACGGTATCGACTTATCTAGGTCGGTGCAAGTGCCAGCGCTAAGTAGATGAACATCTACCTACCCGTTGCATGATTCAGGCTACTGACTTCTGCTCAAACAAAACACGTTTTTAAACTAGAATTCAAACTGGTGTTGAAGTTAAACGTACAGATTTCAGGATTGATAGTCACTACTCGATTGTTGGGAAGTTTTAATTACTTATTCCAAGCTTTGTCTAGAGAGAAATCCACCTAGCTAGCTAACTATAGAATCACTTAAAATATTCATGCAATAAAGATAGCTACTTTAGAAAGGTTAAATGAGTAACAAGAATGGATAATGCACAAGTAAAAAGTTCAATGACCAACGATGGATACTGCATCAAATCATAAGTGGCTAGTGAAAGTACAAGTGTAAAGAAGACGTTTATTGTCTCTGGCTACAGACAACAATGTTGATTACTGCATTTCGCGCAATTTACGTTAATTTAACACAGACGATAGTCGGGTAGGCCGTCGACAGTACGGCCCCGTTTAACCTTTGTGCTTATTGTGATATATGGTGCCACATTACAGCCAACTACACTTCCAAGTTACTGAACTCAAAACTAATGAACGAAACTTTTAAAAAAGTATAATTGGACACTGGAACGACTGTTCACGCTGTGCGGGTGACCGTGGCAAAACGACCTCCACAACCGAAATCGGTAAAAGCAACAAGAGTTCGTTCAGTCAACGCTATATAGTCCCAACTTATGCTTCAGCAAGTTTGTTTCAGACGCTGAGAAAATTACCCTGTCCTTGAATGGCAATTTAGACAGCCAGACGCGATAATATCGACCAATATAAATCCGGACTTTGACAAAAAGCTGCTCTAATATACTTCATGAAGGTTTGAGTCAGGGATAATTTACTGATCCATAATTTCTAAGAAACTCTTTCATCTATTAAAAGTACATCAATTCTTATTTAAAACTTGATTGACTCATCGTCCTAGGGACAAACCACTGAAGCTAGAGTTTATACATTTGGAACGTATAGTACTGGCATAAGCAGGGTAGAGTTCCACTAAAAGGTGTGGCGATGATCTTCATATTATAAATTGTATGAACGTTTTTCATGGGATAGTTCGTGGAGGAAATTGCGGTGCTACTAATAACAATATAGGTATGAAATACTACATGTCCCTATTTCCGTTTGCTTCTTTCGGGTTCTTTGTATATAAATTACCATTAATCGCGAGAGATCGTAATAGTTAAATTTGCCCATGAAACAAAATAAAACAAAATTGTATGTGCCCATTTCGAAGGTGAATAAACAATCGAAATTACACACCAAACACGTCGTATTACGTTGTAGTTTGTAAGGTTGAAATAGAATGGAGATCAAAATACTTCAAAATTGCCATAAGCAAAACAAAATGTATAGAACAAAATTGTGGGTTCCCATTTCGCAAGTGAATAGGTATCACTAATTCAGAGACATTACAGTCCTCTTCAATACAGTTATAGCCGTTTTTATAAGAATAATTTCCCGACTAAACATTTAACAGAGGCATTGTTGACTAATATAATATTTTGTTCAAGAGATAAAGTCATAATTCGCTAAGGAGCTGTTTGTTCAAATGGCAGTAGTCGACAGCAGAGGTAAAAAAAAATACGTTACTCTTCACACTTCATAACCAAAACGTGGTGGAATTACAAATCGAGTCTTCTTATTATAGATTCCACTAAGTGCCTACATGCTTACGCTTATATTTTTATTCGACAAGTAATCACATTTTTTTAGTTCGCAATGACTAAATGTTTACAAAGTGAAACAGACAGTTAATCAGAGTAGTGAAAATAAATTGAGAAGTCATCTATCTGCGCTAATGTGGCACTGAGCCAAATATTTTACACATATAGGTGGATCATTCACTTTAAGAGGTATAATTTCGCATGTATGTTTTTGTTTTAATCGACGCCGAGTAAGTATTTAGAATAGAATTTTTATTTTTTAAATATTTTACTCCCTACATCATCTGGTGACATCATGACTATGCAAAAGCATGATATACAGTTAACATAATCGTCTAATCCCAATCGTCGGGGCTACAATGGTTCCGAAAAGTCACTAGACACCATAATACCTCGAGCTCCCAACATAGTAGATTAAGATGAGTCATCGTTGGTGGCCTTTTTGTCCGGTTGCGCAAGAGTCAGTTACAAGAACGAATGTTCTACTTAGTATTAAACCCAAACAAATCTTATCATTTGTCCTTGACTTTGGAATTTATTGCTTCTCACAAAAAAATCACTGCACATATTCCCTCGTTTTACTGCGAGACGGCAATAATTACTTTTTCTGTAATTGCATGGCATGTTGATAACACACCACCTGTAGTATGATATGGGCAGTTGACAGAAATGTTCGAGTTTAGTTAATGACTACTGACTAGTGGCATTATGTAACGATCGGGCCTATTCTCCTCGGAAAAAGCAGTTCAGGGTCGCGCAATGTTCGACAAACAGTACTACTGCTCATTTGCCCCGTGCCAATACGAAATTGTGTAGTATTAAATAGGAAAACAAAAATACTCACCCACAAGTACAAATCTCGCAGATGCATTGTTCTACAACAACTTTCTCAGTCTTCTTAGGTCCTTTCGGTTTTGTCTCCTCAAGGAGCCGTGTCTCTCGGACAGTGGTGGTGCGGTCGTCCCGCAGCGTCTTCCGCTCGTCGATGATGGTCTCGTCGTACACGCTGCTGGTCACGGTGTGGTCGGTCCTCGTGTCTGTGATGGCACGGTCCACCACATCGTACTCATTAACAATGTCTTTTGTCGATCGGACATCGCTCTACAAAAGATTAATTTAATTTTAACTAATTTCATAGTATTTATTTCAGATAAAAAACAACACATTAGAATTGCAATATTTCTGACATGTTAACAAACTCACCGTGTTCCTGACGTCAGTAAATGAACCCTTATCGACGAAGACATTGGTCTTAACTTTCTCATCTTCCTTTGCATCTTCGTAAGTCGTTTCTTTGCGAGTTATACCATTTTCAGTAATGTACCTTGTGACTTCTATCTGACTCCTGGTTTTGTCAATTTCATACGACTTTTTCACAACATCTGAGCTGCTCGTACTGACGATAGTAGTCTGTTCCGAGTCTACACCTTCGTAAAGGTCTTTCACGTCTTCTTTTATTTTCGTCCCGAAGGAAACTTTATCAATCCTTTTGAACGGATATTTTTTGACAGTGTCAATAATTTCTTTGAGAACACTATCATCGATGTTTCTGTTGATGACAATACTATTATTGCTCACTGTGACGTCTTTTCTGGATTGAGATGTTTCTATGATTTTTCGAAGGTCACTTATAGATGTAAAATCTTTAATATCTCTGGATGATAAAATAATGTTGTCTTCAGTATCCTGGCGCTTTAAGTGGTGTCTTGGTTTATCTGGCTTACCAAATGGAGACATTTCCTTAGGTCTTTTTGTATTTCTATCATCATCCTTCTCGTAAGTAAATTTTCCATTCCATGTCCCAGTACTTCTTTCATAAGACGTAAAAGTATCTTTCGTAGATGCCTGTGTATTCTGAGATTCTTTACTCAAATTTTGTTGTTCCGTAGATATAAACTCAGTTGTTTTAGAAATGTTCGTGGAATCTTTAATATGAGTTTTTGAATCAGTTGACGTTGAGCTTCTTATATCTTTAGTTTCCTTATCATGAATGTCTTTTCTATCAGTAATATTTTCAACGATAGCATTTTTCTTTTTCAAGTCACTGGAATAAAAATTACTAGTCGCAGCAATTTCTTTACCGTCTTTCATTAATAATGATTCCTCAGCTATCTGTGTCGAACTTGTAGGTTTTCCATTCTTCCCTGTATCATAATGAGATTCTTTGTCCAAAACGTGTCGGGAGTATTCATGTTGAGGCTTCCTGCCTGTCCCACTGACATTGTGACTTTTTTCATAAGAAGAATGTTCTTTACTGTCACCCCATTCGCGATGTGAACTATCCACTATCCTCTGCTGTCCATCTACAACTTCAAAAACGTAAGAAGTATTAGATGCTTGTTCAGCGCTACTTGTGTTACTTTTAAGTATTTTTGTTGAAAATTCCAAATTGTCAGTATCACGAACTTGCAGTATGTCACCAACTTTCTGCAATTCGTTTTTAATCGTATTGTCGTATCCGTAGAAATTGGAGGAGTCAGACTTTGTCTGATTTTGTTTAATTCTATTGTCTCTTGTTGTACTTTCAGTCGTTTTAGAAATATACTCTTTAGAAGAGGTATCTTTCGAAGTAGAATCAGATCTAATATTCGAGTTTACAGATTTCGTTTTATTATCAGATGTTGTATTGTCATGAGTTGAAGACGTAATGTATTTTTGTTTTGAATTATCTTTTTCAGTGATAGAACTCTTATGTGTTGTAACATGATTCCCGTCCTTGATTAATTGAGATGATTCGTTGATAGTCATTTCACTTGTTGGTTTTCCATTTTTCCCTGTGTCATATTTCGCCTTCATGTCATAATTTTGAATGCTGTGCACACTTTCTGGTTTAATGTTAGTACCGCTGACACTAGCATAAGCTTCGCTACTGGAATGTTCTTTTGCGTCTCCCCATTCTCTTTTGGAACTATCTATTATTCTCTCTTTGCCGTCTACTATTTCGACGACATACGAAGACGACGAAGACTTCGAAATGTTGCTGCTTTTACTCTCATTGGAGTAAGAAGTGCTTGTGAATTCCTTTGTTTTACCAGTCTTATCTAAACTGCCTTCGCCGCCATAAAATTTCGTTGTGTCTGTGTTAGTTTTTTTTGTATTTTTTAATGAGTTAGTATTTGACTCGTTAGCATTCTTCTCGCGTTGGTTTGTGAACTGTTTGCCAGTTATTTTGAAATCAGAGCTTTTATCTTTACTTTTAACGTTCGATGTTGAATACGTATTGTCAGTGGATGATGATGCTTGTTGCATTGTCAGATTTTGTCTTTCAGATTGGAGAAATGAGTCTGTGGAACTAGCGCCGTGAGATCGTGTGAGAAAAGAGGCGTTAGTTCCTGTACGAACATCCGAACTGTCGAGGAACGCAGTGTTCAGAGTTTGATTTCCAGTTGATGAATCCATCGTACGATCGAAAGATTTACTCTGATTGGATCCAGACTGATGATGCATTGAAGAACTTGACGTTTGGAATGATTCCGACTTTGAGCTTTGCTGACGGCTGCTCGATTCCTGCTTGGTGGTAGAGGATACAAACTCACCGGTAGTACTCAAGGCCATGTCGCTGACGTGAAGTTCCTTGGTAGCTATCTGAGATACGTCCGACATGGAAGGAGCTTCTGTTATGATGTAGTGCGGGTGACTGTTGTAGAGCTCGGACACTGTCGAGCCACTAACTGAAGCGTGATCGGTTACGTCAGTTATCATCAACGGGTCATCCTTCTCGACCTGCACATCAATGTATCTCACTTTCTTACCAGTCGACGTGACCTTCTGTGAGGAGCTACTCGTCTGTTGCACGGTTTTTGTGCTTTTCTGTACACTACTACTGGAAGCACTAGTACTAGTCGAACTCACTTCAGTCGCCTTTGACTGTTTAGTCTTTTTATTTTTTATCGTCATTTTTATTTAAATAATTTACTGTAACACTAAAAATTGTATGATGATTAAATAATACTTTTTTTAAATATTGTACTTATTGTAAATATACTACTTATCACATAACTGTACGAAAAATGGTTGCTTAGTTTATTTGTTTTGATCGCGAGAGTCGTTCGTTGTCGTGTGGCGCGTGCGAGTGCGCGCGCGGTTCGCGACGGGCTTATGGAGTCTGCGCCGGCGCCGCCGCCGCCCGCCGGCCCCCCTTCCCTGGCGGCTCGACGCCTCGCGCTTGTTCCTCCGTCATCGAGACCTTCGCGACACGTAAGCGCTGCTGCTGCCATCACACACACAACAACTGCTACACGATTGATACCAAAAAAGGTGTAAATAAAGAGACGAGTTTAACATAAACACCGAGTCACAGCTTCAAAGGATATTTATCACTTTTGGTCATGATATGGTATTAGCAATTTACTTTAAATACGTGGGCGAGCAAAGAGCGACATTGACTGCTTTTACTCAAGTACATTGCCGGTTATTTATAAAGTTAATAATATTATTTACTGTTTCTCTTAAGTATCGAATGAAACCTTTACGATTTAATTGATTACGTAGGTAGGGATAGGTATAATAACACTGTAAATATGCCTAAAAAGTATCCTAGATAGGTTTTAGGGATTTTAGGATTTATAGATAACACTAGCTGATCCGGCAAACATTGTTTTACCTATATATTTTATAGCCTATATGTTATTCTAGTTTATAAGCTACAAAATCTGTCCAGTCTTTTGTGCGTGAAAAAGGACAAACATCCATCCATATCCTTTCGCATTTATAATATTAGTAGGATTTTTGTTGTATGCACACTAGTTTGTGGCCTGAATATCTTTATAAATTGTAGCCTATGTCGTCACAACATCTTTATAAATTGTAACCTATGTGTTATTCTGATGTATAAGTTATATTATCGGAATGTTTAATTGAAATCCATTCAGTAGTTTTTGCGTGAAAGAGTAACAAACATCCATCCACACATACAAACTTTCACGTTTATAATATTAGTAGGATAATCATTTGTTACACGACCAACCGGCCTCGAACTCGAACCACTAGGCTATCCTAGTGGTCGGTTATTCGATTTATAATAAGTTTTTAATAGCTATAGTAGCCGATGCTATATCTGTAAGTTTATGTATGTTGAACTCATTTCATCAGAGAAGGAAACAAGCACAATATGTATATTTTACGTGTAGGTAGGTACTATATATTGCACACCAGTAACCTGAATTAAGACAATGATATCTCACGGATTCAAGGCCAGGGTCTTGATAAAGACGTCTTATCTGTTTCGATGCTTCCTCCATCATTATAGAATACTGTGTATATGTACCAAACCAAATTATGCATGAGTTACGTATATCACTGAACGGCAATGGGCTCACCCCCTGTGACGCTTGGTGAACCGTGGGCATTTGCTTAGAAAGTGACTCTGTTTTCCCCGCTACACGACTAAAAGGCGTGAAGTGTATTTATTTATTTTTATCACTTTATTGACAAATTTTCATTTTTTGTAAGTTATCAAAAGGAAAAGACCGTTTTGGATTTTCCCTTTAAGGATGACAAAAAAAATCATGTCCTTCTCATGAGCTCGGAGATAGGTAATTGAGAAAATATGAAAACTTACTAGCTTTCCGCCCGCGGCTTCGCCCGCGTGGACTTCGGTTATATTGCGGTATAAAGGAATATTTTTTTGAGGCCTTACCCTCAACTTTTTTTCTTTAATATTCCACGAAACTGTAGGTAATAATATGCAAAAAAATATAAAATGTTGTCAATTGGTATTTTACTAGCTGAGCCGGTGAAATATTTACTTGTACAATTTCCAACCATACCTAAAATGCATGCTAATAAATGAAACAAGAGCTAAGGGTAAAAAGTTAAAAGCTAAGATTATTTTTTCAAAATCCGATTGGATTCGCAATTGATGGAGGGAGGATGAGAGTTTGAAAGCTGCTGCAATAGTACACCAATTTTCTTCTTTCAGAACCTCGCGAGGAAACGTCGCGATGAAACCCGCATACTACAGATGTGTGATGAGTTCATGCTCGTGATAGGGGTCACGTTAGGTTATATCTGATTGGTGAACTGTGGGCAATTGCCTAGTAATCACTTTGGGATGAGAAGACGTAAAAATGCAGTTTTTTTCTTATTAAAGAGCAAACATTTTCATTTGTGATGTATTCTGAGACGTAAAAATAATGATACTAACTCTACATTGTGGAATAAGGGCTCCGTGATACCTAATGCACAGAATCAGAAGTAGAGTCGATTTCAGTACATACGAGTATGGATTATTTAATTCTGCTCCTATCGAACGGCAAGAGACAACGGGCCGCCTTCGGTGGAGGTAGTGCTACGAAATCATCCTCTAAAACAAAGGTTGGTATATGTATATCAGCTCAGAAACGCAACGACTGGTTAAATGGGAGAGACCTTTGTCCTGTAGGTACAGCCTACCAATATTATCTATATATGTATATAAAACTCAAAGTCCTGGCTGATTCATTCATCACTACCTCATCAATGCCCAGCACAAACTCTTGACCCTAGAAAGCGGACATTTTTCACAGGGACGACAGGATCAAAATTCGCCCCCTAAGTGTTACCCAAAGGGTAAGAAGTTTATATGAGAAAACCGTTGATTTGGGTGTTATGGGAATGGATTTCAACGAAACTCTACAAAAATATGTCCCACAAGAGCGAAATAAACTGCGGGCAACACCGTCGCCGTGGTACGTCTCTAAACCTGAAAGTAGTCGTTTTTTTTATTTTTTGCCCACCCCGGTAAGTGCCTATCGCTACTCTAAAGCGTCTGCGGTGTGCGTATTGGTAATTATTGATAAACAATAATATTACAAAAAGAAAATTTGAAACAACTTAACTTTACTTAACCCTATCCTATAAGTCCTGAAGTTCAGGACTTATCACCGATTTAGGCTCACACACCTTACGGTATGCGGGTTTCCTTTCATCACAATGATTTCCTTAATAAAATCGTTGTGTAGCGTTACTCTTAAAAGTCTCATATGTCGTACTCGAACCAGCAACCTTAAGATACAAGTCCAAGTAAGTACCCGAATGCAACCATTCTTAATATTGTTGTGCGAAAACTACGCAGGTATGTGGTTCCCTTTTTCACTCCTACGACAATGTCATATAATTTTCTATAGGCTCAGATTGTAACCTAAATAATGTAGAATACGACGATAACACCAACCTTAATCTCATTGTGTTACATAAAATAAAATATTTTCTTTTAAAATTCATCGTTGTCACACAGCACAAACACAGCACTACCCTCAATACGAAAGTACATCGATACAAAGTCTGTAAGGAAAAATACTTATACTCGTTAACTGGTTTTAAATGAAAGCGCGGGGTTTTTTCCTTAGAATAAATGGTCTGGTAGAAATCTGACAACTGTTTACGGAACAAAGTGTTGCAATGTAGTGTGGTCACTGTAGTCAGCGGCCGCCGCCGCCGTCGTCGCCGCCGCCGCACTTGTCGGAGGGTGGTCCAAGGTAAAGCGATGCGATGGTTTTCCTACAGGAACTACATTTTCGACTGGACCACAATATACTTTATGAGTTTGATACAAAACGGCGATGGGCTCACCCACGTTGGGTTAAATACGCTCGGTGAACTGTGGGCTTTTACTTATTAAGCAAGTGCCTCTGCCTACCCCGCTTTGGGATTCTAAGGCGTGAAGTGTATAATAAATACTTAAGTGCACTGCCTTTGCTATAA
The DNA here is from genome assembly GCA_012932125.1 of Conopomorpha cramerella. Taxonomy (NCBI): domain Eukaryota; kingdom Metazoa; phylum Arthropoda; class Insecta; order Lepidoptera; family Gracillariidae; genus Conopomorpha; species Conopomorpha cramerella. The sequence goes on from SJJU01000366.1 coordinate 76,107, forward strand.
ACTCCCGGCGATGAAGTACATAATGCCCTCTCGTTGATTACATACACGATTATTTTCACGCTAGGACGTTAAGTCTTGATTTTAGAAATGAGGTTTTCTACTTTCAAGTTGTTACTTTTAGCCATTTATAAAAATACCGTCTACCAACCTCGATAACGAATATTATAGTAATCGTACCAAAAACTTATTGCCGTGGACGATTGGGTTTGTTATCCAGGCTTACATTGATAGGTACCTAACCTACAGTCACCGACTAAAATTAAACAACTTTTTTTAATGTTTAAGTCATCAATTATTTTATAGATATAGGTAAGTCAGTGTGTTTATGAAAATATTTATAACCTGCCATTTTAATGTGTTTCGATTCGTACATTGTGGTGTGGTGTACAAACCTTAACGTGTCCACGATCATTTGACTAGAATTTGAACCTAATAGGTGATAATGATAAGTGTCTAGCCCCATGCGAAAAGGGCACTGCAAATATCACACTAAGGTTTTTTTTTATCATCACTATGAACAAGCGTTTGACCACCATCCTGCTGTTAAGCAACGATGTGGTCTACGATAGAGCACACTTGTTCATTAGGTACCTATTCACCCGCGGACTGAAGAACTTCAGACTGGTAAGGTAATAATAATAATTAATAAACACACGTGTTTTATTCTCAGGATAGGAGACGTATCCTTCCTGTGCCCATTGTACCTATATTATGATGTAGTCATTAGTGAACACGACTATATTATCTGTGACACAACTAACATTTGATAGGTACCTAGCTTTACATTTTTATTTAGGTACATGAATGAATGAATGAATATACTCTTTATTGCACACTTTACATTACAAAATGTAAAACTAACAATGGTAAGATTGCAAATGGCGTGGTGTGTACCTATTTACAAACGTAGACACTTTAAGTCAGAAAAGTATCAGCCCTCTATGTTACGAAAAAAATTTTCCAATCCATACGAGTATTTTGGAAATAACTGTCACACACACACAATAAAATAACTGCCGTCAATACCCATTTTGGTTGTTTTATTGGGTTGTATTAATGAACTAAGAACGTAAGAATTGTCGAGTACACAAGTAATACATAATGAGAAGGATATGCAAGGCAAATTGTCCAAGATGTATTCAAGCAGAATAACTAGCCAAGTACCTACATTGGGTAATGATTGATGATGAACTTTATTTCGCAGAAACCAAGTCGCGCGCCGCCGCCGTCAAGCCGCCATCGACAGAAGAGAGTGGGTTGCGAAACTGCCTTCCAAACTTGCCACTTGCCATACAAGGCTCGAAGGAGTGGGCGACTCGCTTGTTGAATCACATCGCCCACCACAGTTCTGTCTGATTGCTGCAAGCAAGTCTCAGTTTATTAATCGGCTTCCTCAAGTTGCCCCGTTACCTTCGGTTACTTCCGACCGGCGGCAGCGTGATGCAAACTTTTGTTTTTTTTTAAGTTCGTATGTATGTAGGTATTCTGTAGAGAGGCTGTAGAATTATGACGGCGTGCTCTAAATAAGGAGAGCTTGAGTTAATGTCTTTATACTTAGATGTCTATTTTTAATCCTTATTCGTCATTACGTAACATTGAGGATTTGCAATGAGAAATGGTATATGCCTACTGAAACATACAGTTGCACAAGCCTAAGGTACAACAGAGGTAGAGTCGCTACCTTGAAAACTGATTATAATCAGCCAACAAAGTTATCCTATAATTCCGGGTTCCGATTTTTGCTCACCTAAAGGTACGGATCCCTAAGCACTTCCTAAGTACCCAACGTCTATAAAAAACTCAATAAAGATATTTTAAAACTTACTAACTATGCACGTCTCTCATCCATCAGTCAGTAAATGTAAGGATGGGTAACTTCAGACGACTCTACATTTTGTTTATTTTAATTTTTTTTTCACCCCTGGACTCTACATTACACCCCTAGCGACATCTAAACGTTTTAGTTCCTATTAATCTTAACAGTACAGTGCCATCTATACACTGTCCTATGTAATACGTTGTAAAACTGAGAGGCTGTTTATTGGTCGTGCCATCTTACGAAAGCTACGAAGGGAAGAGTATTTTCTGTTCATCCATAGATGTCGCTACGGAACTTGTCGATAAAATGTATGCGTCACACTGCTGCGCAATCAAGCACGGAAATAACAGCTGTTTTGTTTGTGAGTCTGTCTTCCACAATATTCGGTCGGGCAACTCAGGCAGCAGCTGTATGAAGGAACGAGACGTTCATTTCATTCTCTTTGATTTTTTTAATTCACGTTTATTCTGAGACGATAATAAAAAGAGTTGCTCTGAATCGCGTGCTAGTTTTTATAAATTTATCAAATTTTGTACATACATTGCACGTCAACGTGGAGTTTTCTCATCAGCGTGCAGTGAGTGAAGCAAAAAAAAATCAACACGTTGGTGATGTGTTTACTAAAAATTCTTCTATCGTTGCCTTTGTGATTCTCGCTGAAATGTTTTGTGAATTCGCCGAGAAGTGCCTCGCAGTGTTATGTCATTAGAATCTCGGTAGATAGTGCTTTATAAACTATTAGTTCCAATATAACAATGTCTACGACGACCCCCAACAGTTCAGCTCTGAGGGCACTGGCCCTTGAATATAAAAGCTTGCAAGAGGAACCCGTCGAGGGTTTCCGGGTGAAACTTCTTGGTGATGAGAATTTATTTGAATGGGAAGTTGCAATTTTTGGTCCTCCAGATACGTTATACCAAGGAGGCTACTTCAAGGTAAGAATAAGTATTAATTATCTACTATCAGTTAAAGTAAATTTTCATAATAATAGCTCTGCATTATTTTCAACAACTTTCAGCCCAAAGTGACCTAGATGCCTAAAACTTGACCTTTGTATCTGCTAGTAATACCTAATATTTTAATTTATGTTACTCTTGATAAGCAGTAATTGAAAATGTTAGGATAACAGCTTCCTTTATTTAATTTCGAAGGGATGATAGATGTGAGCCAACATCAGACAATCATCATTATTCTGGAGATAATTGACACAAAAAGCATTAAATTACAACATTTCAATGTTTGTAGTTAATTTTTCAACTATAATATGGACAATGAAACAGATACAATCTGCTGTAATATTATAAACACTTATGCTGCACTTTTAGGGATAATAAGTAAGGTGAATGGGTATTTGCTCTGCTTTATTTGTGATTAAAATTCCCCTGCCTACCTCGCTTTGACATTTAAAGACATAAAGTGTATTTTACATAGAGACCGACCATGAAGTGACTGAAGATACATAATATGTCTAATAAACTCCAAAAGAAGACAGGTTTGTGGTTTATAGTAGACAAATTTAATGTGGTATTGATACTAAAATTAAAATTTTACTTTTGTAACCGCAATGTTCTAAATTCCTTTACAGCTTTGGGATGTTTATACGCATATTAGGAATATTGCACCACATAATACAATAAATCATTTTGTTTTTGGAGATGACCATGTACAAAGTGGAGGTGCTTAAGATTTAAGATAGTAAGATCAAAAACTGCATTGTCATTGGAACTGTAGATTTTCAGCATAATAATTTTTGTCACTGATGTACATCTGACACATCTACTACTTTACTATCTTAATTTCAATAAACTTGTGCACTAAGCGAAAATACAACAACCCACAATTTTGAGTGTTTATTTTGCCTAAGTACTGTACTTTATAAATAAGTAAATTTTTGTTGCCCTGCATATTATTTTGTCACATTTTTTAAAATGGTGTTGGCAAATGGTTCAAATCTTTATGTTATTATTCTACACTAATATATTATTAATTCAGTTTCTATAGAGATTGTGCTTATTGTAGTTAAAATTATTGACAGGTTTTACTCTAATTTGCTTTCAAAACCTTACATAATTTATCTTTTGACAAGAAAACACATTTAGAAAACTCACACTTATGTGACTCATAAAATAACTGTCTTGCTAGAAATTAGTCATCAAGCCTTTGGAATGTTCTGTCCACTCCAAAGATTGTGTATAACAGTCTTTTACAAAGTGGGCGATAACCTCTCCTTGTGGGCAGTGCTTACTGGAACTAAATGGGGAGAGTATCCAGTAAAAATCACGTTACACTAATACCCAGAGTTCACAATACTTTATTTCATGTGAAGTTATAGTGATTTATAATAGGGAGTGTTAAACAATGAATTTTCACATTGGCAGTAGATAAAATAATATATGTTTGAGAACCTTTGTTGTAGGATGTACTCTGAATTCAATTCAAATTGCATTTGTATTAAGTGTCAATCCCAATTATAATATATTTATTTCTATTGTTTCAGGCACATATGAAATTCCCTCCAGATTATCCATATTCTCCACCAACAATTAGATTTTTAACAAAAGTATGGCATCCAAATGTTTATGAGGTAAGTGTATCTCTCTTAATTTGTAATAAATGTCAGTACATATTAGCCCAAAATTAGCATGATAAAATAAATGAGGCCAATAGCACATGTAGCTGGTGGCGTGCAATTGGAGAGACTCATGGCCAGCAGTGGACAAGTATGGGCTGATAATGATAAAATTATGTAAGTGTCAAAACATACATTTAAGATAAAAACTAACTTAACCACCATACTAAGATCGAAATGGTGACCGCCAGGTCACCGCCTCGTGCCAAAGCTACTCAACATCAGTAATACTATTATTTTCTGAAAAAGTAGGTAGCTAGAATAAAAAAAACTAGGTAGGTACGTTAGTTTTTTTTTTTTACCCGCGCCTCTTACTTTCTTCCATTGCAAACCAGTTCAATGGAATACCCAGATATTGTCATACTTGCCGTGTTGCCGCATTATCATTGTGATAAGTTATAGTTAGTATTCGTAGTCGTGGGTAGCTAGGTGGCAGCGGCCTGGGGCGCAAGGCCGCGGTGTCCCCTGCAGACACAGAATGCCGCAGACGCGGGTTCACGACCTTGGAAATTGCGGGAATGTCTTTGCCTGCTGTGTCAAATGTTCAATTAGATATAGGCATCTTTGACTGGCTTTATAGAGGCTAACCATAATATGAGTGAAAACTATATTAAAGGCTATTAAAATTGGAAAATATTCATTTCTATGTTTTAGGTAAGTTGTAATCCTAAAGACGTAGAACTATATTTTACTCGTAATATTTTTATTCGGCTTTGTGTATTAATATTTTGCGCATTTAAGTGAATAGCAATCTATTTATATTTTATGTCATTCAAAATAACTAAGACCTTTGTTCTAATTCGTCTTACTTTAATGCTCTACTTTGTTAATTGTGATTCATTTGAAATAGCGTTTGATAGCTATCGACCTATTTGACTATCGAAACCTTGTGATATTAAAACAACTTCTGTTGGTAGGTACAGTCAAGTTCATAAATGTCTAAGCACTCGAACTCATAAATACCTATTCCGCAATGGAACAAATGTAGATAACTTGGACGATCGAAAATTTGTTAGTTCGAGTCCAACTATACTGTAACTGGGTGTGTACCAACGATTTTTCAAAGCCTATGAATGTTACGCTACCTCGTACGAACGTACGGTGAAGGAAAACATCGCGATAAAATCCATACAAGCATACCATAAGGGTGTGAACCCTATAACGGCTATAATAAGCGCACCCTCTATCAAGTTGTGTTATAATCGCTTGTTGAAACGTAGACCAGTTTAGCAAATGCCTTTCCTTATCACGTTTTGGGATTGAAGAGTGTAATTGAACAATATTACATGAAATTAGTTTTGTTTATTACATTTATGAACTCTACTGTATCTACAGAGATTTTTTTACTAAACCTAGATGGGAAAGTAGTACGTCGGTCCGTAACAAGGCAAAATAATGGCCTTGCACTAAAGCAAAAGTATATAGATATTGAAAGCGCAGAAAACTGCAGAGTCGAAAACTGTAGTCTCTTAGTCATAGTGGGTAGGTTCATACAATGTAGTGAGCCGTTCCCCGACCCGCGACCCGTGTGAAAGATGCTCACCACGACCTAGTTGAGTTGCTTTGAATATTCTAAATTGAGGCAACAATCCCACTCAATTGTTAGGTCCATCGTGCGCTTCTTACTTATCATGTCGCAATGCGTTTAATGTAAATAGTACATCCTTGTGTGAAACACTGACATACTTAATTTATAAATTAATTACCTGTGCTGCTTTTGTTTTATTATCAACACGTCACGTTTTCAAGTAGATTTCGACCCCAATAAACGTGAGTCGTAAAAACTTCGACCGCTCTCGAGAGTTTGAAGCCGAAATTTCGTAGGTACACTTTCAAGTAAACATTGTCCGTTTTGAAATTCAATGCGTTTCGTTCTTTTTTTTTCCTGCGAATAAGCAAATTTATTCGGTTTCCGTTCGCAAATCTGTTTGCCCCGAGCACCCGGACCGCTATGTACAGTTAGGCGCAAAAATTTAATTGCGTTACCCACTTATGACGCGTAACAATACAAGCCATGTAATTATCATTTTGTTTTGACATTTCCGTCTTAAAGTTGAACGACATCAATTATATATAAAATAAACAAAATGAATACGGAGATTATTGCTTTGTATATTTGATTATTGCTTTGTATACCTATATCGCACAGTTAGAACAAAATGTGTCATTTTATGAAATTGAAACTTAAAACAAAACTTAAATTACAAAATCGGCATGTTTCGTATTGGGCCCTTTTTGTTCTAACTATGCGATATGTCATATCTAATGATGTTTATTACTATTTATTACCAATACCCTTAAAATAATACATTTACGTCTTATTGTTAGGTTCACAATGAAGTAGGACAACATTTCCTCAAAGGTTCCATCCACTCTACTGGGGATCATTGACGTTTACATCTGTACTTAGACTAATATGTTCTTTTAAACGTGAAAGACACGATTATATCCAAATGTTAAACATTATTCTGTAGCTTACTGTACTACCTACTGTATTTTAAACGTTATAAACACTTATCTTATTGGTATTCGAAAAATTATAATATCCCAGACAGGGGTTGTTTGGTATAATATGTGGTTATTAGCATGACCACAAAAACAGGACGTGACGTCATAATATTTTCAAGTACTTATACAGCCTACCCGCTTTGTTCTCAGCCTGGCTGTTATCATAGATAACACAGTAAATGATAAATAATAGTAATAAGGCACTATGAGCTTTGGAAAATGTTTGGGTGTTTAGTCCTTTAGAACTTTAGAGTAGATAGGTATTTTGTGTCTATGTTATGGTTTGATGAAATGTGTCCATTTCCATCTCATCTGTGAGATTAAAAGCAGATAGTATACGTAATTTCTTACCACAACACACAGTGGACGAGGCTTATACGGATTGGCCAGTTCTTTTAATAGTTATTCTGACTTTAGGGTTTTAATCTGATATTTTAATGAATTTATTACTACACAGCTGCCTACCACCCTAAGGTTGTAATTGTTAGGAATGTTATTAGACAATTGGGAATTTTCTTTCACGTAATAAACTTTGTTTGGAAAGTATGACAGTTCTCCGCCCGAAAATCTGTCAGAAAAACGTCAAAGAAAATTCCCCATTCGGTTTATTTTATCCTTGTGATATTTCACAAGGTTTTATATAGGTCATTAAAACTGATACAGTACTTTTTTGACTGACTGTACAATAACACAACGTTATTATTTTTGCCTGATTGGATTTTGAAATTTAAAGTTGGTAGTAACTTAATACGAAAGATATCAGACAGTGGGCGCCCCGCAGTTTCAGCCGCGTTAATTAATCCGATTCCAAAGGAGACTCGAGAATTTTCGCTTGTACAAGAAAATATTAAATAAACAAGTTTATTTCAACACTCGTTCAGACGTAAGTGGTGTTTTTATGTAGTGAAATGTAAATGTACTTTCTAATAAAACACAGTCTAAAGTTCAGAACACTTGTAAAACAAATATTCACTTTTTATTTATCGTGTTCACCGCTACATAATAGCGATATATGCTTGCAAACTGCAGATGTAAATCGTAAAAAATATTGTACCGTAACTTTCTTCTCATTCAACATTTGTCTCCATTAAATATGGCTGTATAGTGAAAGTCCCTTAATACTATACATTTAAATTGTTTAATATGGAAAGCTATTATATTTTTCTAAACTACCTACAGACACAATTTTTTCGAGAAAATAGTAAAGCGCTCAAAAATATCCTAGGTACTGTAACGTTAAGACCAATATGGTTTCTGGCATTCCTTTTAAACCCGGTATTCTTTCGTAGATCACCAAGCTGCTCGAATGTGAATTATTTATGTTGTACGAAATAGAATACCAAGTATAATTCGGCGTTTTTACCGTTAGATGTAGAAGAGTTGCGGCGAGTCGTCCATCTAACCTTATTTTGGGCGATGAACGAGCAAAAAAACGGGGTCGACTTACTTTGACACACCACGTACCGTTTGTTGTCGAAAGTTTCGCGAATACTGCTACCCAAGATATTTACGAATAAACTGAAGATTGAGAAATCTGTGCGAATTTCTTTCCGTTTTTATCACAGTGTTTGATTCACTTTCTACGATTACGTACTTTATAATCATTTTTCAAAATAGATTATTCGCCTTAAGATGTTACATCGTTAATTACCTAACTTTAATACATTAAAACAATATTTGGAAAACGTCAAACGCTATAAGACTTCAGAGTGAGGCTTTATCGGGAGAAGAATAGACAAGAAACTTCCTGCCTGTCTTTATCGATGTTTGTATAAATGAAATTCTAGTTTCCTGAAGAGCAAGAGTTTCACCATTTATTTAGCTCTGAATGCTGCTCTTAGCTCTTAACAGTAGTTACAATGGTAGGAAAGAGTGTGGTGTTATCCCAGTTTTTTATTGTAAAGTACTAAATTTCACAACCATGGATAACAGTTATGTGACATCACTGATCTGTTAATCTGATTGAAATATCAAATTAATTACACAAAAAGCCGGGTAACTGACGCAATGATAGTGACCTAAGAAATGACTCGTATTATAAGCTAATGTTTAAATACTAACTGTTATACATGTTTTTAATCCCAAAGGATTGAATCGTAGAAGAATCTCGTTGAAATATTTACATTACATTTTAAATTATCGGTGTTTTTGTTCCTTTGTGGTAAACTTTCAAATGCGTAAACTATCTTATCGTTGGTTACCCAACTCGAGCATATTTCTGTCCGTGTTACGTGCAACAATTACGAAGCATGAATATATAAAGTATTTCCTAGGTACAGTTGCAGTGCACTGTGCAATGAATATATATCTTCCTAAATGTGGGTGAAACCTACTTTTACGCCAAGTTGCCGGAACTATTATTAACCTTACTCATAACCTTTTTAATATATTTTGAACTCCCAGTCATATTTTATGTTGAAAAAGAACTATGGGACAATAAACTTTTCGTATTTCGTACGTATATGTAGATAGATGTCGCTGACTACAATTCCTGTAGACCCATAAGTTGCGCTGAGGTTCCAGTGTCCCAAATAAATAAATAAAATAGTTGATGGACCTAGTAGCCGCTTAGATTGTGATTTGTACTTGTATTTGGTAACATGTGATTTACATTGTATTTGGTAACACATTTGTAGTTAGTAACATGCAGGTTTCCTCACAATGTGTTGTACACCGTAAGAACGTTGGGTAAATATGCCACGGGCGTTGATATCTATCCGAGGATTTCTTAGTCAGATGTATTTGCCCTTATGCGACAACTGCAGTGTAATATTTCTCTGCGAAATATGTACAGGTACTTAAACACGCAGACATTTCGTACAATAAGCATTATAGGCAGAACAGCAGCCAGCGCTATGTTAATTTCTTGACACAGGATACTGGTTGAACGACCCCGTCATGGTATTGTACGGGCAGATACGTCCCAAAGGTGCACGGTCGAGCACCGATTACCCAGGCAAGTTTGTTCACAAGTGAATCACCTGCCGCAACGAGTACCTACACACTAAGAAACTTGGGTTATTGCCTCACCACGCTTTCGTGACATTTCCAATATAATGTAACTAAAACAAGACCGTCATCATTGGTCTGTATGCTGAATACCCACGAACATTCGCAATAGATACCAATATTTACGTGCCACGATTGGAATCCCAAAGTACCTACATCACGTTTGTACTACTGCCGAATGAAAAGCCGACATAGAGTTGTCACATTAATCTAGCCCGTCTGAATTATTGCTCTAGTGACAAACAAAATAATCACAATCATTCCGATCGTACTCGCTGTCCCGTTTAAACATTGATCATCGAGATATCAGCCCAACATAGAAAAATGTTTCCAAAGTAAGATCTGTTTTCAGAGATCGGTATGTACACATTGTCAATCTAATTTCTGGTTATGTTATCCTCAAATGATTGTTCCCGTTGTACCCATTCTGTTTACATTAGGGATGAATTCTTCAGTAAACAAATAAAGAAGTCTTTCATCTGTTTCTTACAATCTTTTAGACGTCAGCTCATGTTGTAAATATCTAACTGGCGTGACGGACGATGAACAAAGATCTAATTGGCAGATCTGTTGGTTGTGTCTGCCCAACATAGCATAACAAGACTTTGTCACATCGAGGGTCATTATTGGTACAGTATTTACTCTGACGCACTAGCCGGGAATATTTTTTATACAATGCGATATTTTGGCAACTGTTGGCCTTGAGGTAATTAACCTTATTCACGACCTGCCTGCTGCAATGGACGGGCTGAACTTGTGCTACTTATACGATCGGATTTAAATATCGACCCAGAGAGAGTCGTCCAACTACACAGAGCGACGCGCGTGCCAAAATCGTGGACGCATACCCTTTGTATTGGCCACGTGGCGTGTCGGAGCTTCGTATAATGCTATGTCCGAATACTGTGACGCTGTGTCCTACCCTCGGAATCCGGAACAATATACGTCAGCAAGGACGTCTCGCGTATGGTAACTTGCTTCACTATGCAAATAACAAATAGTGCTGTGTCAGGTAGTCTGACTGTCCTCTGCAGTGGCATGGTGTGGAGCGGGGGCGCTTCCGCGCTCGTTTACGTCAACCGGCCTTCAACTCGCCGCCCGCAGCCGTCTCTGAGAGCCGGTTGCTAAGCTTCTTTGTCGCCAAAGAAACAATCTCGTCGAGATTATTTCTACCCGCTTCCCCCCTTGTGTAACCTCGAGGGTGACCAGAATGTCACCAGTCTTGTATATTACGGTTGGCACAGAAACACACCAGTTATATTGTATACATCAAGGAAATATTTCTAAGCTCCGATTGGTGAATTCATTTTAGAATTTATTTTATTGTTACGTAGGTATTGTGCAGACAAACGCGTAATAATAAAACTGTATCGAGCATTTCATTAGTTTCTAATGATGCTATATAAAGTTTCTACTTGAAACAACGTATCGCACGAGTTCTTTTGCTCATTGTATATGTCGTATGAATTGCAGTACAATGGCTTCATCCTTGCCTCTGACCTTGCACTTGCTAAATGATCTCTGTAGGAAATGTGTTTATTTACCAGTTTTCTTGCGTATCCCGATTTAGAGGTCAGTACACAGTTTTCTTTGTACGAGGCGCGCAATGAACGAGCATATTTTTAGCCGAGGGCGACGCACCGGGCTCCCACTCTGCCAGCCGAAGCTCCAACTACGCAACACACCATATTTACTAGAAATAATTTTAATAGAAAGTGAAAAGCATTGAAAATATATTCCGTTTTCGCTATCAAATTGGCTCCGGGTAAATGACGTAGCAAACATGTGATCCATTCCGTAGCCCTACACGTGCCCACACCTTGACTATACAAACCTTTTGTGTACGAATGTAAGTTTTCATTTCGACCCATTATAATTTAAACAACCCAGGTGATAATTGAACTTTCTCCTGAAAGGAAATGTATCTTACAATTAATATTGTTTATTGTATTATACATTAACATACATTTGTTGGAACGCGCACAAGGAAATCACCGCCCATTATCGTTCATTTTGTCAAGGAAAATATTGCAAAGAAAAACATTGACCCACCTGAAACGTCAATATTGCTTCATAACATGGTCACGGTCTCGGAGACCTTCACAGAATAAACTTGCGACGACACTGCGCTTGTACATTTTTAAACAAAGAAGCTGAGTGCCTAAGCTCTACAATCTTGAGCTCACAGATAACTCTACAATACGGAAATATCTTCCAACAGCGCTGGAATGTACTGAAATTATACGTATGTTTAAAAGACCCAAAATTACCTTCTATAATCTTGAGAATAACGACGTCAAGCTCTCTCGTTACCTCTTATTCATACTTGTAATACCTATAAGTATCGCATGCATTGCTGGTTGTCGTGTGAGGCATGAAGGCCAGCTTGTCCGAGGCTTCCGATCAACTGACCTCCCTTCCGGTATTACCTTTATCAGTCTTCAAGCTAGAGCTCTAACACTTTGTCTTATATTTGTTATACAAAACATACTGAATAGTCGCTGTGACTTTGTTTCAAATTGAGTCGTGTTAGAAGATTAGATCATAAGTTTCATAATGAAATTCAGATATATAATATATGTCTTTTTCATTGTCAGAGTGAAAATATCATGCCAATTTTACACTAATTAGTTAATGCAAACACTGACTACAATTTGCTCGATATCTTTAATAAAAAGTACAAGTGGAGATGAACAATCAAGTAGATGAACTAAGAGTAATTGAATAGTAGTGGAATTACTTCCAAGAAAATGTTTTTATCAGTATCGTTTAGCAATTGCATTTTTACACGTACTTGTAATCTTATTTTTATTTTTCAGTATGACATCATTTTGAATTGTGTTTGAATCTGATAATTTTACCTTCAATAGTAAAAGATTAATCGCGTGCAAAGAAAGTAGTAGGTTGCAAACAATTGATCTATATTCTAAACGTAATTAACTGTTATAATTGTAGTCTTTGACACAAACAAGAACGGGACGAGCGTTGCTTGAGCTGGTGCCAGTGCTAATTAGTGTTATAAAATACAAGCTTAGGCTAGATCAACACATATCACTATTTGGAATACCTCTATTTTGTCATCAGTGATATAATGAAGTATGTAGTAAAGTATAACAATAATGTATGTTTTATAAGACCCTGTATTATTGCCTTTAAGTTTTACGATTCTCACACGAGAGAACAAAGAGCTCTAACTATAACACCAATACGGAAATTCAAGCTGTAGGTACTTAGTGCAAACACTAAAGCTGTATTTTATCCGGCGTCGGACTGAGTAAACTCTGCACACGAGGTTTCTATTTATTGAATTTGAGCTAATTCGATTATAAGCTGCTTCGATTTCAATTATTAGCGTGTAGCAACTATTTACTGCTTATTGATAATGTATTTAATAATTTAAGAAAAGCACCATGAAGAGCCGATCGTACGATCACAACACATTCAGTTAGCGTTTTCTTCAACTATAAACAATAGTCTTATCTCGTCATCGTAACATAGAAAATGCGCGCATACTCACACTCGCAACCAGCAAGAGTAGCGTTATAGAATCATCGTCATAGTTCCAACAATAGTTTACGCAACTGCTACAATTTGCGCGGTTACGCGACTGCAGCCGGAGAAGTGGGAGACGTTACCAGTAGTTTCCAAGTTACCACCAGAACGGGTGCCTCATCCACTGAAGTCAGCCACACGGTCGGTCGGGCGGGTTGCGAAAACTGCCCAGTTAACGCCACTCACGCAATCACTTTCTTAATCAAGCGTAGCGATGGATAATGGAACTTCACAACTTTTTGAAATCGTACACGACGAAATTTGTTCTCTAGAAGTTTCCGGTGAAATTTCCTTGGCAAATGCGCAAATATTTTCTTTAGACACTATAGTAATAATATTAAAGAAGACATAGCTGTGCATGAGCTACGTTTGTTTTACAGATTATGTATAATGCTGTCTTCTCACAACTGTGTTAATGCGTGCTCGCAAGTCGTTCTTGATTGAGTGTCATAGCACCTACGCATTGAAACTTTTTCTCACAGAAATATCTCTTAGCCTTCTAGTTACTTTAAATCATAAAGTTCTCAAGCGGTGCTTCTGCGTCAAAGTCATTCTGAGTACTGATTAACGAATTTAAAATACCAAGCATTGTTAAATAGCTACTCTACTTTAATGAGTTCATCTACCTATTAAGTTAATGGGTCTCCAACTCTGAGATTCCCTTGAAATCTGTGAACAACGTCTTCAAGTGCCCACACAATGATTCCGTGTTTACTTATTATCGATACGAACTCGGAAATATGTGTATCGTCTGTTGGATGTATATACGATGCGTGTGTACAAATAATTATTCTGTTTATCACACGACGATGAGACAAGCCGCAGTGATGCAATGTTCAATAGTCATTATTTCACTTTTCTTTTCTATTTTTTTTAAACATTCACTAACTGCCTAACGCTAAGAATTTTAATGCGCAAGTGAAATTGTACGGCTCTAATGTGAGAATCATTGTCATTGTGTGTGAAAATCGTTTACGCGTGTGTGTAGACGCGCTCGTCGGGAATGGTCGGCCCAGGTTTACCGCAACGAGGCCCACATCCCATGACCTTCGCAGCTAGAAGCCGTTGCACTGAGGGCAGTCAACACACTTTGTTCGTGATCTCACATGCGATTCCAGCCAGGCTTGGTCACAATTTCAGATAGTTCAGTGCCCTGAATGTTGGGATGAAGGGTGGAGAATACTTTACGACCTTTCCATGTCATATACATACAATAAGAAATGTACAAAAATCGAATCAGACTTGTAGTTTCGAAGAAACAATTACGTAATTATTGTTTTACCAAATGTTCATTATTATTTCATTTTTCATCTAGGTAAAATAACAATAGGATATTAGAAACTCGTTAATTGCAACGTAACTTTAAATTACCACAGTAATAACCGGAGCATATCCATATATGAAGTTTTGAATTATTCAGACACTCTCATGTTGTGTGCAGGTGCAATAATAATATAACTAAGTATCTATTCTGATAATCATAGTTCTTTACTACCCAAGTACCTACTACATTATAAAACAATAAACTCGCCGTAACCAATGATTTCTATCTATACAACACACTGCTACTGGTTTAGTTAAACATGTTGCTAGGTAAATTAAAAAAAATATAAATATTGGCATATTGCTTCGGGCGTTTCCGTACTTACGGTTGGACAATCCTAAGAAAACCTATCCAGGAAAGAAAATGACTACGTAATCAAATCACCAACAGAATATTTGGAGATACGACGTCGTCCTCATTGTTTTCCTGAACACTTCTAGGCTTAGAAGGTGATTTTTTTTGTACTATGTACCTTCTCAGTGCAGCTGATACGATAGTCAAACTCCATCGCCCAATGATTCTTTATACACCACATTATCCTTATGTGTTTGTCTAATCATGTATTCGAAGAATACGATTGTTATCAATGGTTAAATCCCGATCTAGCAAGGGACAGCAACATACATGCATAATATATCAATTGATATCGAAATTCGAATGTGACCTTATACGTAAATGTTTGACTTTGATATTAAATTAAATGACTTGACCTGAAACTGTATTTTGTGCAAAGAGTCCAAATGCACCAGCGAAAAAGTGACTAAATCACAATCCTAACGCACTATGCACGCCTAAAAATTACTTATGGGAACAACAAGATGAAGACACAGATCACAAAGTACCCCGAGTTTAGTAAGAGTCACTGAAGAGAGCCGAGCCCGTGAATACTCTTAAATAAAATTAAATATTAAATTAGTCGTAGATCCAGGATTCTAATCCAGAGCCTTCCTGCACAGAAGACGCATCGTCAACTGCTAGGCTTCCATACGTACATCTGTTCCAAGAATAGAAGTTGCTCATACATTATACATGACGAATAATCCTGTAACAGACGACTGTTAGTAGGTAATGCCTTATGGCGACAGGCTTCTTATTAAAATGACGGTGAAGTCGATTTTTTCCCTATATCCACAGGTTACATATATATCAAGTTTTCATGCTAAGATGGAAAAGGAAAAGCTATATTCTGTTTGATTGTTCTCTTCCTGCGCTTGTTGTTATCTCGGGATTCTCGGAACTTGATTATGTAGTTTTAACCATTGCCTCATGCATGGTGCTCTGATATTTGATTTGCAATTAGAACGGTATTTTGCTCAATATGTTAGGTGGTCAGACCGACGCCGTTAGGGTTCCCACACCATTTTTGTAGGCGTGTTTATTCACTAAGATTTCCTTTACCGTAGGAGCGTTTATACGTCAGAATGGTAGGAAGCTTAGTGAGTACCAGTAATATAATGTCTGCTTTCACATCTGGGAAACAAGCGTGAAGTTCCTATCTCTATGTCGAGAAGGCACATTATATTCAGGAAGCGCCGACAATTTACTATACTTCATTCTTATTCATAGGTATAAATCGCACATTGTATTAGTAGAACACCGTCCAAGAGTAATGCCTACAAATACCTGATTATAAAAATATTCAGCAGAAACTTTATTTTATTTAGCTTTAACAAATGTGAACTACGATAACCTCTGAAACGCCATCACAGTGGCAATGAACTATTGTAACAATTACAGATGGAGGAATGACGCGCTCAGAATCTATAGCTCTGACGCAAAATAGATAATACACAGATACAAATCAAACAGATTAATGTAGAACGTTTTTCTGGAGTAAGCATTCAAATTGTATTTGATCACTAATTTCTGTCTTTCAATTATTACCATCGCTAGAATATCAAATAATCAGTAACCAGAACTACTTATACCTACATAATGTACACAAAATCACGTCCATAATGGGCTTCTCCTAGGCCAGGACGGACAGGAAGTTGTAAAGCCATTGTTGGTTATTCGTCAGCTGCAACCCAATGCTCGTTTTAGCATGCCAGCTGTGCTGCTTAAGATACATTTTACGCTCTCTATTAAATAAATACACAGCTGTTTTTTACGTCCCAGATACGTGTCTGGTGGAAAACTCCCAATTTACCTGTGTATTCGTATTTTCGTAAAGGTTCTTTACCTTATAGTGGTTAACGGCATTTATATCTTTACAATACTTGCTAATTTCATTGTCTCTAATCCAACACCCGCCCGTATCTCCTACAGGGTCAACAATCTTCTCACTGAAGAGCGACATTTTAGATGAAATACTCTATAATTAAACTATGACACAGTAAATTACGTTTAACGTTCTGTAAAATTGGCACACCGATTTATTGAGCTATGAACACTTTGTTATCAAATGGTACGGTTTCCCCTGCCTAATTTTACTACACTTAATCTCTCTAAATAGATTGGTTTTTTTTTGCTTCTGTAATATGATTTTAGTCGTCAAAACCTATCTTATTCTGAAATCTTAATGTTGTGTCAAATTAGTAATATTTTACCTTCACCTTGCCTTCCCTTACGTATCCATAATGTCCAACACTTTCACATACTGACCCACCGAACTAAGTGAACCAGAGCATGATATACTTTCAATAAAGTATACTTAGTGATGACTCACCACTAAATCGAATCCATGTGTCCGCGATCTTCCAAGAGGCCCTGACGGCTAGTCCAAGTCGGTGAACCGTCACGGGAATCCAGTCGACGTACACAGTTTTGATGGAAATGGACTTGGAAATTTTGTTAGTAATATGCAGTATTGTTGTTTGTCTCATAATGTCTCCACTGTATTGGTGTTGAACCAGGGAAGGCTAGATGTGGTCATATTCAACCACGAGGGCCCATGGCAGATCGATCAAACCTAAACCCTAATTGATACTCACAAATTCTCCGAAGGTAGATCGTGTTTCCGAATGATTTGAGAAGATATTTAGCCCGGGTCCTTCCCCATCTACCCGAAGCATTGTTAAACAAATTATTTTCATCGCTTTCAGAACGGCGACCTGTGCATATCGATCCTGCACCCGCCAGTGGACGACCCGCAGTCGGGCGAGCTGCCCTGCGAGCGCTGGAACCCGACGCAGTCGGTGCGCACCGTGCTCCTCTCGGTCATCTCGCTGCTCAACGAGCCCAACACCTTCAGCCCGGCGAACGTGGACGCCAGCGTCATGTATCGCCGCTGGCGTGACTCCAAGGGCAAGGATAAGGAGTATGAGAATATCATCAGGTTTGTAAAGTTTTATCACGGGTTTCTTGAAGTGATTGATCAGCACTGCGATTGTCTAAAGTATTCTCTGGCCAATCACAACCCATACAAGAAACCGTTGGTTATGATTTTTTAGATTTGAGGTAGTAATTGGGTACGTGTATAGTGCGATTGGTCATATGACCAGAGGGTTCGATTAGGTACCTGCATTTGACCAAGAATGATGTGTACCTACATATGAGTAATGGTGACACTAACAAAAATATCATTAAGGTAGAGCGGTTAATGTTTGTGAGCTGTCAACATTTTAAACCAACAGATGTTATAAGACGGTAACGAGCAGGAAAGTCATTCATAAGATGCAGATTTAGTATATCTGCATATAAATTGCATTGTCACTTGTTTCATGCATGTTGAGCAAATTGTTTCCACTTAGTTACGAGCAAGCGGTCCTGCGACTAATTTTGCGGTTTTCCATTTACGAAGAATATATATAGACTACAGCTTTAAATTATGATAGATTAAATTGGTCTAGTATTTACGTACAGTGTCAAGTGAAATTAGCAAAGAACATATTGAAGGAAAAACAATTACATTATTAGAATTACTACATTTGAAGACATATATACCACTGTATTTTTAATTAATCACAACCTCCCTCTATTGTATAAATAAAGGTTTAATCATTATTTTACTTTTGACAATGTCATTTTATACCAGTTATCCTTTTTTTGACATATAAATAACCAGTTTGTAAGAGCTCTAATAGCGATTTAATAAGTACAGTATCTTTATTCATACATAGTAACAATGATATTTGTTTAGAAAACCTGTTTAATTGAATTTATAAGCTTCACCTATATGATAGAGAATACGTGATTTATCTTGAATCCTCATATAAATTCTCTTGCTATCTCTTTCTGACTATGTGAATGCTAGTGTCGCAACAAGAAATAGAGATAAGAAACTTTTGTGTAGTAAGCAATAGCCACATGCCTGAATAAAACTCTAACAAAGACTCGTTGATTTCCAGGAAACAAGCTCAAGTCGCCAGAATGGACGCCGAGAAGGAAGGCATTGTAGTACCTCTCACTCTAGAAGACTATTGTATAAAGACACAAGTTAAATCCACGACGCAAGAGCCACAGGTACGACAGTCTAACTAACATCTATCTATATATAAAACTCAAAGACCTGACTTATTCATTCATCACTGACTCATCTACGCCCAGCACAAATCCTTGACCCTAGAAAGCTGAAAATTTACACAGAGGTTCTTTTTATGGTGTTTACGTGAGATTAGAAAGGTTTTTTCAAATTCATCTCCGAGGGGAGTGTATAAGTTTATATGTGAAAAAGATTAATTTTGGAGTAATGGTTCTTAACTCTTTCCCGGAAAATAAACGCCTATAGGCGTCATAACAATAAAACATCTACTGTGTCCATTTTACTGTCCGCCATTGTGTTAAACTTAGTGACAGTATATTTTAAATAGAAATTTATACCGAAACTGCGCGAATGAAATCGCGGGGCGTCCTCTGTGAGTTTAACACCACACCTCAGATATCGCCAACCCGCCTGCCAAGCGTGGCGATTATTAGCATTTCCTCCCAAATAATCGTGGAAATCATTGGGGAGGCCCTCGTCCAGCAGTGGACGTCGTGTGGCTGATGATTATGATGTTTATATTTATCTGGAAATGGAAACTGATTACCACCGCGAACACGCGTTGTACAATGTAAAATAAATCATATTGCACTAACCATAATATTGTAAAATAAAATGATTTATCTCTCTCTACTAACGACTGAAATTAATAGTGTAGATGTAAAAATATATGTGAGGATAATAAACTAGTCTAATCTAGACACGCGAGTCAAGTACATGCCAAGAAAGACAACTGGCTAGCTCCACCCAGGTGTAATACTATACGAACAATATCAGTTTGAAGACAGTTTTGTTCCCTTCATATCTCAAAGAATATTTACAGTTTTTTTTTGCAAATAATGTTCTATACCGTACTGTACTTTTAAGGTAGTACTTTTTTATATATGCGAGTTCAATTTTAGAGTTTGTATAATGTGCCCGAAGAAGCTAGCTCCTCCTGCGTCCCGCTGTGCGCATACCTTAGACTGGATCTATTTTTCAAATCGAAAGAATGAAAACATTCGCAACTTGTTCAACGATCGAAATAGTCTTCTACAAATGTCTGGAATGTAAGCAGTTCCGCGAACTGAATATTAGCGAGGCTCACGCTGCTTTCTATCCCTACTTACATCTGTACACTAAAAACCCCGAACGGAATTTGATCACAGCTCTAACATGCCTGCTAATGGGGAATTATCCATATACACAGATGGCGTTAGAATCGCAAGCAGTCGTTTGTTTTTAAAGAGATGTTAAAGATGTTAAAAACGCTAGATTAAAATATTCTTCGCGTCAATCAAAGCAAACCAAACAACTTTAACTATACCTACATCGTATTTATGTCCATCCGCTGCATCGTACGTGTCCACGTCTGAAGTTAGTCAGTCAGGACATTAAACCTAACAGAATGAAGGACAAAAACGTATCTAGCGATTGATTGACGCTACGTTATGTTATATTAGCGACATCTCATAACTAACTACACTCAGAGGCACAATTAACCGCCCACTGACATTTTCCGATGTACATACATACATACACTTCACGCCTGTCTCCCAGAGGGGTAGGCAGAGACTACAGATCTCCATTTGTCACGATCCTGACATACCCCTTTCGCTTCATCTACATTCATACACCTTTTCATACTTACCTCCGGTTTCGAGTACTTTTCACGCCACCTTCGGCCAGGACATCACCAATCTGGTCTTTATATGTCCTTCTGGGGCGACCTCTACTCACTTTTCCGATGTAACTTCATAAATTCATTATTGCATGATTTTTACACTTGAGGGTATCTTTAAAAAAAAGGTCATAAAATGTTTCAATCTATCATAAACTACTCACTTAACAAATTGTCATTCAACGCCATAAGCATTTAGTTATTATAAACAAAGTTATGCCACTTCAGCCGAGTGGGCGGTTAATTGTGCCTCTGAGTATATTTTCAGCTGCCATTCGGTTGTCAAATAATTCCTAATATTGTTTCCAGTTGGACATGACAGACTTCTACGACGACGACTACGACGATCTCGACTCTGACTCGGACGAGGAGCTGGAGGGCGGCGGCGGCGACGGCGACGACAGCGGCAACGGCGAGTCGTGATCCCCCGCCCCCCGCCGGCCGCCCCCCGCGCCCGCCCCCCGCCCCCCGCCGGGCCCCGCCCCACGACCCCGCCGGGCCCCGCGCCCCGCGATCTCCCCGCGCGCACGGACGGCACCCGACGCACTCGTTAACACATACCACACACAACACCTGTACCATATTGTGTATTTAGAGACCTGATTATAAAATAGGTATTTTATGTATTGTATATTTTTTTTTTACTGTGAACGCACATGTCAACTTCGTTTCAATGTTAGTAAACAAAGAAAAGTCTGTTTCGTTTTCGAACTGATATTTTAAGGAGAGTATTTAAACGTGCATCAAAAACGTCTAACCTAACCTAACTAAAATACTGACTTAGCGACAAAATTACTGATTTGGTCTTCTAATTGCCATTCTGATGATAACTTGGGCTTTTTAGGTGTGCAAGTTAGTAATTTTGATGTACAGTTTATTATTTTCCATATTTTAATCATTTTACGTATCAACTAATGTCTAAAACATTTCAACGGTGACTTTAATTTTTGCATGGTACAGGTCATACATTACAGACTAGACATTCAAGTATTAATTCTAGAACATGATTTTTATATTTTAATCCAAGAATTAATTTTAAAAAAAAACTGTGCGTTCACGTTTACATTATCGTGATTGTATATAAAACTGACGCAATAAAAGAGTCCGTGCCGCTTGCTTAAAAGAACTGCGTAGTAAATATAACTAATGATAATATAAAATAATCGATAAACTTTAACTTTGTGTTCCGCATTGTGTTTCATAAGGACTTGTGTTAATACATTTTAAGTGTTCAATCAATAAAAATACATAGATTTTGTTATGATTTGAAACAAAACACCAGATCTCCAACCTTTCAGTCGCGTTGGTCGTCTTGATGCTTGAAAGAGATATTTTGTTTCAAACCTGACAAATCTACGTGTTTTAATTGATTATTGGACCGTCTCATGGCCCTTTAGTTAATATACCACTAAATATATGGGTAATTTCAACACTGTGATTTTAATAAGGTCGAATATTGAGCCTGATTATTATTTTTTGATTTTGATGTCCCTTCAGTTTTTACTAAGCTTGTACTTGTTAGTATCAAGGTTCTAGGTTTTTAGTTTAATTATTATTTCATTTAATCTTATATATACATATTATGTAGCCATCTACATTTTGTAGGCGGCGGAACAAGCATACAATGTTGGATTAGTATCAGCTCTATGCTCAAATCATTATACTAATTAATATAACACATTATTTTTAAGGATAGTGTTTAATAACGGTTCGCAAACGAAAATTTATTGTAACATACATTACATTAATTACCATAAATTCACCTACCTATGGATAGTTTTAAGTTGTAAGTACGTGGTGTGTAAATTTAGCTGTTAATAGAATGAATGTTCTACTCTGTAAGCTGTAGAGGCAATTAATAATGCATAATTTTCGGCTTTGAAAAAACTATACCTTACTACTAACTAAACTTAATATTTCGCACTCACATCAAGCGTAGAAGTTCAACGTAATAGATAGCTTATTGGTATTGGAAACGGACTCGCTGAACGCGAGGGTTTCTGTAGTAGAAAATCACAATATTATTTTCATGTCAATTAAAATATAACATTGGGGAATTTACTTTGACGTTTTTCTGACAGATTCCCGGGCGGAGAAACTGTTACTACTGTCAAACTTTGTTTGTAAAGTATGACAGTAATGACAGTTGTTCCCCCGAAAATCTGTCAGAAAAACGTCGAAGAAAATTCCTCATTTAACTCACAAAACTTTAAATTACTAGTTGCAAAGATCTTTTGTTACAAGGCAAAAATACATCAACTTTTGTTTTAAGTATTTGGAGTAGAATTGTGACTGTGGTGTGAGCATGTTGCATACATACACACACCAAATATTTCTGTAATAGTTATGACTACACAGTCACTATAGAATTTCGATACTAGCCTGTTCTAATTAGTGGTCTAATAGTGTCGCACACCACTATTGTAGGATACCATGTAGTAACAACTAGAGGGTTATACCTATAGGTGACTCTACTGTGGATACTTATCGAGTCATTATCCACAGTGTCTTGCCAATATAGTCACTATTGCTACGACACTAGTACGACGCTGTTTGAATCCTTTATCAGTGGTCAATGAATAATCGAATCTTGGTCTAATTTAAATGAAGGACCAGCAGCCCTAGCACGCGTGTCAATAAAGACAGGACAAATACGCACTGTGATTTGCTGCTATGTGACACACCGTGCGACTTAGCTTGTTTCTACCAATCGCGACGCCTGGTATGTCTTTGCGCTTTGCTAGGGGGGCTGAAGTTACAGACAGAGAATAAGGTTATTATCTTCTCCCGTTTGGTGTGTTTCGAGCCATTATCGTCTCAATTTGTGTTCATCTGTCAGTTAAATAGGTACCTATTTTGTTATAAAATTGTTTCTCTAACTTTCCAATCACACAGGTTACAAATTAGTGGAGTAAATCGTCCGAAATTGGTCTAGATGTAAGATACGTACTATTAGAGGTTTGGCAGTAGATAAATTTAATGACGCGAGTGTAATTACTTAATGATATTAATAAAGATACGTGTTCGGATGCGAAATATTGTTTGATATTCATTGTCCTCCCGCTATCGGCGACCGCTGATGTTTAGCAACATGAGGTACGTTGCCATTGGATGGGTGACCATTACGAAATGGTTATATTATGATTGGTCAGAGAGAATATAGGGAGGGACTTGGGTCCCGAATGCTGTTTCGACTGTAGGTCGTCTGCAGGTCGCTTTTTAAAGCTGAGATAGAAACCTTCGGACGGCTTAAAAACATCTACGAGTGTGACAGTTTTAAGACCACTTGCTTGATATCTACCAGCACCTCTTTTCACTATTTCCTGTACGAATTTGCGTACCTATTGTCACTTATTATTAGCTCCAGTTTGCTACCTGGATCACTCGTTTTCTACTTTCTTCATGTCGTTATCCGCTCCATCTGATTACGCCCGTGGTTAGGGTAGAGAGATAAGTAGGTAATCAAGAAAAGGATAAATAGGCAAATCCTTATCTAGGGGACTCGCTAGGCCTTTTCGAACTTTACACGTCAAGAGTATTGGGAAACGAAGAGATACAGAGAATTAATCTGTATCTCTAAAATGCTACTCATTTTCAAATTTATTATTTCGCTTCAATTAATGTGGTCGATTTAGTGTAATAAGGTGCTGGTGATGAAAAATAATGTAGTGAAAGTGAGAATGCCTTTGCGCTTTTGTTTTGAACTAAATTAAAAATATATATCACGTCAATGAGACGTCAATCAACCGATTTGTTAATGTCAGTCCTGTCACCACTGTCAGTGATTTTGATTATTGAAGCCTACGTTTGTTGTTCGAGCACAGTGTATTTCCAAGTTTTGTTTGTCTCGTCTTTATTATTAATATTCAGTTTATTAAAATTAGGTTTAGTCGACAACAATGAGTTACATTAGTGATTTATCTCAGTCTGGTGAATATCTTAGCTTTAGAAGTAGCATACCATTAAGAAAAATCGTTGTAGATTCCGATGGTTCCAAGGTGAGTTAATTGTTTTTGTAATCATTTATTGCTCTTGCTTATGTTAATGATTGATTAATAGTTAATAAATAAACTGATTAAAACATACTTATGTTGTGTTTAGGCATGGAAAATATTCGATTCGGGACCGAAGACAGTGACGTGTCCCCTGATATGTTTGCCACCAGTGTCAGGTACAGCAGATATATATTTTCGTCAAGTGATGGGACTGGCTTGCCGCGGAGTTCGAGTGATAGCAGCGGAGCCCCCAGCATATTGGAACATGAAAGAGTGGTGTGACGGGTTCAAAAGACTTTTAGATTACCTCGAACTCAGTAAAGTTCATGTTTTTGGAGCATCATTAGGTAAGTGCAAACACTGCTAACTAATGGGCTATTAACTAACGATCCTAACTGACCAACAGGTCATGAGCAAATTGTACCTGCTGAATTCTTTTCGATGAAATTTTGTGAAAGGGAACTCACAATACTAATAACCTTTCAATTTGTCTATTAGGATACTTTTTTCTATACACAGTAATTGTAACATCATCATCATCAGCTCATATTCGTCCACTGCTGGACTTAGGCCTTTATTATTGCATGCCACTGTCATTTGTTTTTAGATTCTCGTATCCATCTTCTGCCTGCCTTGTTATCAATCCACCTTATCTGTGGGCTTCCTACTCTGTTTTCTATGTAATTATAACATCACCATGATAAGCACATGACGTCCACTGATGGACAAGGCTCCCCTAATGATTTACACAATCATTTGGGAGAAAATGCCAATAATCGCCATGGAATTGTAACATGTTGAACTCTTAATTTCAGGTGGATTTATTGCTCAAAAATATGCAGAGTTGACAAGCAACTGTCCCAGAGTAGCGTCATTAATACTTTGTAACTCATTCACTGATACATCAGTTTTTGAGTACAATGACTCAGCAGCACTGTTTTGGTTACTGCCTTCTTTAGTTCTGAAAAGGATGTTGATGGGCAACTTCAGTACTGACAAAGTTGACAAAAGGATGGCTGAAGCTATAGATTTTATGGTGGAAAGGGTATGTTGTTTTTTTATACCTTTTAAACCCAAAGCAGGGTAATGTAAATTTTTATTATGAAAATTATTTTTCAGTAAATTTTTGTGGAATGCATGTACTTTAACTTTAATCTCAGAACTATTTGTTAAATAATAGTTAATTACGTTGTAATCCTTCAACCAACGGAAAGTAGACATAATTTATTTTTAATTGTTTTTGTATGCTCATGTTTGACTTGCTAATTAATTGTAATTAATTCAAGCAGCAAATAAATTAATGTGTTTAATATAAAAACTGTAGACAGATGTTTACTCTCATCATGGGTATTCCAATGTTATAAGTACTGAATTTGTTGTAATGAACTGATCTATACTAATATTATTAAGCTGAAGAGTTTGTTTGTTTGAATGCACTAATCTCAGGAACTAGTGGTTCGAATTGAAAAAATATTTTTGTGTTAAATAGACCATTTATTGAAGGAAGGTTTTAGACTATTAACATTAATATTATCCCCAAATTCCCACGGGAACGAAAAAATGTGAGTAACACCGCGGTATTACTCACAGTAACTAGCTGTACTGCATTTGTGTTTTAACATTATCGTTTTCCCTAATTATACTTCAGTTTTATACTACAGCTAGTTGTACCATGATGTGTTACTCAAGTTTTTTTCTGATGCAACCAAACATTAACATTTTTAGTATAGATTCTCAAAATAACTATCAATACCTACCAAAGTTATTAAAACTATTCCTTTTATGACCGAAAACATGTAAATAATTATATGTACAACACTTTCCAGTTGGAGTCACTTAACCAAGGTGAGCTGGCATCGAGACTGACCCTAAACTGCATTCCATGCACAGTGCAGCCTAATGTATTGAATTCCACACCTGTCACAATCATGGACGTGTGGGACGAAAGTGCCATCAGTCCACAAGTCCGTGAAGACATGTACAAATCATACCCCCATGCTAAGCTAGCACATCTCAAGAGCGGAGGAAACTTCCCGTACCTGAGCAGGAGCGATGAAGTCAACTTGTATTTATTGGTAAGTGATTTTAATATAATTTAAGGTCAGCTTAGCTTACCATATTACGGTCAATGAAAAATATTCACAAATATGTTGTACAAATTCACTTCTTAACACATTGGTGGACACACTTCACCCATTGGCGTGAATCACGCCCATCACGCCCGTCACGCCCATTTCCCAAAGGGTTAAGCAGAGATCATGTACCTCCACTTGTCACGATCCTGCCATATCTCTAGTCTGTTCATCCAAACAAACTCGTGTTTATAATATACTAGCTGACCTGGCAAGCATAGTTTTGCCAGTATAATTATGTATGTATCGTACATATAAACCTTCCACTTAACTTACTCTATCTACTATACAAAACAGCATGAAAATCCTTTGAGTAGTTTTAAAGATCTAAGCATAAATAGGGTCAGACCGCAGAAAGCAACTTTGTTTTATACTATGTAGTGATGATGTAGTGACTAGGATGTTTACAATAGTAGTTAATGTTCATAGTGATACTTACGTCCCTTGATAACAGTTATTAAAAAAAGATTGATAACAACAAAAGGAATGACTGAACAACTTGAAACTTTATTGAAAAAAAAAACGCCTTTTAATCCCAAAGCGGGATAGGCAGAGGCGTTTGCTAAAGCAAATGCCCACGGTTCACCAAGCGTATTTAACCCAACGTGACAGGGGGTGAGCCCATCGCCGTTATAGGTTCACACACCTTGTGGTGTCCTTCACCGTACGAGCGTTGCGTTGCGTAGATAGGCTCTGAAAAAGAGTCCCATTGGTACACGTCCAGTAGCCGGACTCGAACCCGTGACTTCCCAGTTACAAGTCAAGTATCCGACCAACTGGACCACAGACGCTACTAACTTTATTGATGTTCTCATAATACTTGTAGATCCACCTACGGCAGTTCGACGGTACCGAGTTGTCTGCGTCATACTTGAGCCTCCACAAGATGCCGCCGCCCAGCCTCGCCGACGAAGGCACTGTGAACTTTTACAACGAACCCGACAAGTATGTCAGGATATCATAATTTTACCTCCCAAAAATCGCGCTAACACTAAAGCTCCGTAAGTATATTGAAAGACAGACAATCCCCAAGCTTTACTTGGGTACCTATTGTTTATTTCAGAAATGGAATTAGGAGGAGAATTCTAAATAATCAATCTGTCACAGATAGTGGGAAATAAAAGTGATTCAACTTCTTTATTCTATGATCATTCGACTTCGGACCGGCTCTGTGTGGGATATTTTTCCTCCCAGTAGGTAACTAGCAAAACAATACTTGGAAAAATATCATTAGCTCAGTACCTCTTGGTTAAAATACGGGAAGAAAAGCTTAGGTACACTCAACTGAGCGAAACACTTAATGGGGACTGTTTAATTTTGTATAAAACATTAATTTATAGTGTTTGACACTAGAATTCCGTTAAAATATTGATAACCCGGCCATTTTAAAGAAGTACCTAAGTATACACATAATTAAAGAAAAAGAATATACTTTTGAGATAATTAGCAATAGTAGGTTGGAGGAGTAGGTGGTTATATTATTAGTTTGTGTCATATTGGCACGACTATTTCTTCTCCCCTAATAAAATAATAATGCTCATGTAATCATTAATTTAGGTAACAAAGTAATTACAGATTAGTTTTAATGAAAATTATGTTTAGTAACCTAACATGGATATGTAGATAAGTATATATATTTTTATATTAATGAAGAAAGAATTAATCCAGCTATGGGGTTATACAATATTGTAGTTACCGTCACATATGGCAAATAGGTACACCTCTATCGCCTCACTAATAAAAATAGTATTATACAATACTTCTCTCTATACAATCATTCCAACCAAACAGGGCAGTTCATAAAACTACCCATTATATTTTTATCAATAAGGCGGCTGGGATTTAACATAAGACTGAACTAAAAAGAATTTAATACATAGTCGTCTTTAAAAAATGTATTCGTAATATAAGCTACAGAAGGAATGCAATAAAGATATAGATGGCGCTGCAGTATACTTTACAGAATTTCGGATAGTTACATGAAGACGTGTAGAGAAGTCTAGCTTCTTCGTTTACCTGCTTCGTGATTCTGTTAAATAAATGATTGAGATATAAATTTTGAATTTTTACTCAGCTCAGTACATTCAGTTTGGAAAAAGAACTTGCGTGGTCACATGAAGAAACTAACATTTCATTAAATTCTAACAAAGCTGGATTAACCGCGTTGTGACCTCTAGTCTAAAATAATTATTCATATAACAATTTATTCCCTACCAGTTTGTGTAGACCTAAATCAAATATATTTTGTATGGTATATTCCTGGTCATCGGGGCATACACGTAGTAAAGTACTAAGGGCCGAAACACATAACTGCGTTGCGTTGTCGCACCGCCAAAGTCGACAGTGACGTCGCTGATAATTTTAGCAGCTAGCCGCTGCACCACGTTGCATATCTCATGTTATGACGTCATACTTGTTGATGCACTTTGTTGCGTATTGTACTAGCAATAATTTATTCCGATCGGTCAGAGCCGTCTATCCTCTACTAAAAAATGTGTGGACATGGTTACTTTACCATACGACAATAAAATTCTCTTTCGCGACGCGGCAAACTGTCGACTCTGGTGTTGCGGCGCCGCCGAAACCGGCATTTTGCGTTATGTTTTTAAACCTTAATTAACAGAGGGTAGGTGGGTACTGAAATTCTGCAATAAATTCGTATACATTTTTGTATATTAGTAAGTAAATTACTTAATCATAAAAGCAGCTAACTAGCCGATGGAAGGTTCAAGGTGCTCGTAAGTAATAAGATTAATTTTAATTGGTAATTTGTGCTAAAGTATGCATAATTAAGTCAGTTGGTAACTTGTGTGCAAATCATGACAATGCCGGACTGAAGTAGTAGGTTATTGTACAAAAATACTTGCTACATTTTTGTTTACGGACAATTTACAATGATAGTAGGTAATACTAGTACATGCCGCAATGAGCGCTGCCTAGTAGAAAGGTGCTGTAACTATTATGTCCACATCATCGACGATTCAAACCACTAGACACAGCATAACTACGAAACTGATCTGGTTATACATATCCTAGTTCAAGCATAACGCTGCTCGTCGTGGTGTTGGTCAATGTGTGGTTGGTGGTGTTGTTGCCAGAAGTATTTTGATGTAAAATGTGGAACATTAAGAGTCTAGTTAGGTGTGTGTTATGGTCGATGGTACATAAGTATAAGTAATACGTGTCTCTTTGCTTATTTGGCTTTTACCTAGAAGTACATTTAATTTTAGAATTAACTTAGCAGACTGTAAATTCAACCTTATGATATTCTCAATCAATGGAGAAGAAAACTCATGAACTAATGGCGCTAGTATCGTTTGATAGATTGCCTCATTTTCATTGGTTCATATATAAGCTGCCAAGGTTTGACCACCATCGTGGCTGATGTTAAGCAGATATCTGATCAACTATGGAGCACACTTGTTCAGTAGGTATTGTAAATTAATATGACATTCAATTTTGTTTATTTGCACAAAAGTTGCCGACTTTTAGCCATAAGTACTGTAGTCATACTAAGTATGTATTTTCGTTGGATTTCAAAATTTTTATTTTATATTATTTGTTAGATTTGGAAATGTTTTGAAATGATTTTATGGTTGTTATTTTTTTTTATAACCCCACTACTGAGTTGATATTGGTAGGATATTTGTAAAATTTATTACTAAACTGACTTTGTGATGCGTATGATGTGTCTCTCTAGGGCGATTTGGTTAGTCTTTGTAGTTTGATTCCCAAAGACTGCCATTTCAAGTTTAACAACTATTATGAAATAAGCCAAAGTAGATACTTATCACCACCAAATAGGGTCTAATTTAAACTAACACCTGACAAAATAACCGCACTACTGTGCGATTTAATGAGGAGTTTTCTAAACAAATCAATCTGTCAAAGATAGTTGAAAACGAAGGAGATGCAATTACTTTATTCTTTGATCGTTCGTCTTTGAACTCGCTCTTTTGTTGATTTTTTTAAAAGAAAATTTATCAATTAGTATACATTTGGGACCAAGGGACATTGTATTCTATGCATCTGGGGCGTGTACTAATAGGTATTCTTAAGGTGTAGACATTAACACACATTCTGATTGTGAAGAAAATGTACCAACATGAAAACATGCATACCGAAAGGAGTACAGCCTATAAATCTGAACGAAAATTACTAACTGAACTTCGACAGCGACATTTCAGACTACATCAACAAGTGTGTATTTTTAAGTACGTTACGGTGAAGCAATGTTCCTGTCGAACTTCATTCTGCAAGTGTATAAATCCAACGTGATAAACTGTGAGGCCACCTGTCACGTTGGGTCCCACCGATGGAGATGTGGCACACTGATAGCTTCCTCTGCCTAACCTTTCGACTGGTTGATTTTCTTTTTTGGTATTTAATTTAATTTTGTTCCAAAATACTACAGTTTTCTTGTGTTAATCAATAAAGATATTAATGAAAAACAGGTGTAATTCATATTATGAATATGATACGATAGGTTTAATTATTATTTCTAAGATGGAATGCCTTAGTTCAATAGGTATTAGATACATATTATGTTATGGTTGTATAATTATTTGAAAATGCAAATAAGTGTAATATTTGTATTGAATATACCTATGATATTGGTTGAAAATACTTGTGTATTCATTTACGTCCTCTTTTCCTGCCTATGGTAATTACCAAATTCGGCTTCGAAGTGAAACTAAGGGCTTATGTTTCAGGATAAAGGGGTATTTCCACCGACCGGACGGCACGGCACCGGACAGAAACAGATTTTTGGGTCTTTAAACAAAAATGTATCTTACATACGATGTTCAAAGTCTATTATTCCGCCGGATGCGGCCGGCTCCGTCGGTATTCCGCGGCACGAATTCGGATACCGACGCATGCGGCCGCCGCCGTCAATTCCTCAATGTAATTTTTTTTTTATTTATTGGTTCACTAAACCGACCACAACAATTTTAATATTATTAACATAAACAAAAAACACGATATAGTTGCGATCTTCTTGAAGTGAACACAACATGCACAAATTACATACTGTATTTTTTTTGTTACGATATCACATTAGTTTGTTTT